>JAGFMF010011673.1:8282142-8342806 GCA_019455555.1 Galemys pyrenaicus | reverse complement strand
GTGCACTGGTGAGATGGTGATGGGGAATACATGGGGATTACAATTAATGGCAAGTATATGTAAATTTTAAAATATTTTAATAAAAAAAAATTTTAAAAAAAGCAGATTAGAATCATAGTTACTGATAAAAGGGCTCATTGTGTATTGTAAACAAGCAACTTACAGGAAATATTGTGTATAGAATCTCACTTAAAAATAAAGTGGGCAGGGAGGCAGAAAGGTTGATGTCTTTAAAACACAAGAAAGGCTTGAATTAATACATCAAACTTCATATTAATTCTCTTGGAGGCAGAGTTGTATTTTTAATATATCTTTGTATTTCTTGATATATTGTAAGCAAGCTTTTGCAATTAAAAAATCAATATAGTAGGAAGTTTGAGGAACAGAAAGTGGCAGATTGTTGTCCCTCAATAATTATTCACTGCTTCTTACATAATAATAGATCTGTTAACATTTAGCTGAACTTGTGGTCAAATTTCCCTCCATTTTTTTACATTTATGTTATGCCTTCCCTTTCTGTACCCTTCGTCTTGCTTTGAGGAGTTAAGATGTGATGACTGCAGCTTACTGTGGACCAAGGCTCAGAAGCTCACTCAGGATGGCTGAGCATAGAATAGAGAGAAAATTGAGCTTTGGGGAACCCAATTACCAATCCAAAGCAAAATATGAGAGAGGGAGGCTTTCTTGTCTATGTTAAACAAATGAACAAAACAAACTGTAATCAGAGAGCAGCCCATGCTAAGAACCAAACTAAAAATTTTCAGAACGATCTCTTAAAGTTGGACCCAATAGAGACTGAGCGGGATTGAGTAGGACTAATATGTGGAGTGGTGTTTCTGGGTATATGCCCTTGAGAACCTTCAAGTGGTCAGATTCCCCTGGATTTTTTTCCCATAACCTTCCCTCAGCTCCTCTCTCTGAGATTGCTCCCTCAGTAAATCTCATGCATTCATATCCTTGTCTCAGGTTTGCTTCTAAGGACCCCAATCTAAGATAGAAATAGAAGAGAAAGAGAATGTTCTCAGTTTACAATATGCTAAGTATCAAATGCCTATGAGATATTCAAACAGAACAATAATCATAACCATAAAGAGGATTTATAGACATCTTACCATATACTAAGACTTTGGGTCTAAGAATGACTAATTTCTCACAACAAATATATGAGATAAATATTATCATACCCCTTTTAAAGACCAGGGAAGAGAAGCACAGGAGGATTTAAGAAGTAATTTGACCAAGGTCATTGTATTGGTCAGGGTTCTCTAGAGAAACTGAACGTACACATATATTCGATAAGGAACTGGCTAACATGATTATGAAGACTGAGAAGACCCAAGATCTGCAATCAGCAAGCTGGAGACCCAAGAGATTTGATGGAATAGTTTTAGTCTGAGTGAACTTCGAGACCCAAGAGAACCAATGATGAGAAACCACCACAAGAAGGGGAGATTACAAGTTTCCCCACTCAGCCTAATGAGAGGTGGCGTTGAGCAGCCAGGTGAAGACATAGAACACTTGGATAGACACTTGAAAACTTGGAGATAGGAGAGAAGAGACTCGTAGAGCAGTGAGACAGATGAGGAAATCCCACTTGCTTCCTGGCTTTGGACTTGCACCAGGGATACAAGGAAAATGGAAGGAGTCACGTACAGTTGAGACATGTAGGGATGCTTGGAAGAGACATGGTTAAGAGGCATGTGGGCAGGCTGACAATGGCATCCATTATCTTGATTTGTATTTTGATTTTGCTCCTTTCTTCCCAGACCCAGCTGCCTCTTTCTGCCCCTTTCTTACAGTTCCCAGCCTTCAGCTTGTGGCAAGTTTTTGAACTTCACTAGCCCTGCTTTGGTCCAACCCTGTTTGTCTAGGCCTTTACCCACATGGGTGTTTCATTGGAAAACTATTATCCTTTCTTCTCTTCACTCCCTATGCACAATCATTGTATTAAAGATCTTTCACACTAAGAATATGATTTGTCTAATTTATGTGGCAAAGGGCAGAATCTCTTTAAAGCATGCACGTTTGGGGGTCCCAGGGTACCCCTTTGTGTGCCTGCCAACGCAAATAAGAAGTTTAACACAAATAAGTTGATAGGCTTAACACCTGAGAAGAGATGATGTTTCAGTTCAAGTTCAAAAGCAAGAAGACAGATGCCCTATTTCTACGAGTCAGGAATAAGGAGTTCCCTTTACACTCAGAAATCAGCCTTTTTGTTCTCTTCAGGTCATACGTGGATTAGATGAAACACGTGAGAGAAGGTAATTTGCTTTACTTAGCGTTTGCTAATGTGAAATTCAAATGTCAGTCTCACAGATGAGCCCTGAATAAAGAGGATCACTGGGCACCTGTGCTCCAGTACAGCTGACACATAAAATTAACCGTCATATTTACCCCACTGGTAAGCGGTGGCTTCACCGTCAGATATGGAGATCATAAGGTAAAGAAAAATGTCTGTGCTACACACCAATTTAGGAGTCCCCAGCATGTTAATGGGAACTAAAGTTATAGAAGTAAATGGGAGAACCAGGGAAAATATCTGGGTTGAAAAGAAATTGCCTAGAACAAAAGCTTGGGGAGTAACAGCTTTCGGGTAATGGCAGAGCCCAAAACTCTAGTGCTTAATAACCCAAAAGGTAGAAAATCCAGGAGCAAAGGAGTAAGGAAAGCCTGTCATAGAATTGAATCAGGTTCATGTGTGGGTCCTGGGATGAAATGATCTTGGTCCTCCCTGGGACCACTATTCCAGGGGAGGTGGGAGCTAGACAGCTGTGATTGAGGAACCAGAGAAGAGTCAGGCAAACCAGTGGGTGTGTGCAAGTATTAAAAGGAATTTGTTAAGTGGAGACTAAAGAATGGTGGGACCTGAAAGGACACAGTGGGAAAGGTTTGTCAGTTGTTTTTAAGATGAAAAGACTTCAACATTTTTGGATTAGTAGGACTTGAAACCAGCCTGGTTACTAATCACTCATGGGGAGAAATGGGATGAGCCTAGGATTCGAGTCCGAGTTCAGCTCTGCCTCTGTCCTGTTGCTCCAGGCTTCGTTTGTATGACAGCTTGTTTCAAAATGTTGTTGTGGTTAAATCAGAAATACATGTGATGATATTCTACCAATTATAATCATTATTTCTAAATATGCAAGGCAAAGGAGATGGCGGAATTAAAGACCCTCCCAAGCTTCTCAAGCCAGAGAGTCCAGGATACAGCAAGTCTGAACAATTGGATCAGAGAAACCCTGGCAGGAAAAGCTTTGGAGAAAGAAAAAATGACAAAGTTGGTTTATTCAGGCCAATACTGGGGTCATGGCAGGACGTCAAAAGTGGAAATACTTCGCAGACGTGGAGTTCAGGACCAGATGCAGGGTAGAAGTCAAGGATGGAGGGAGAGTGCCAGCACTCCTCAGTGCAGAGGTGACCCGTGAATCAACACAGGGTTGTGTAATCTTTGGCTGAGTCATGCAAGAACACCCATAACTGCCGTGCATTTAGCAATTACTTCATGTCAGCCTCTTTACCTCCAGTGTCTTCAAGCCTCATGATTAGCTATAGTTTTACGGTTGAGAAAATTAAACTCAGAGAGGTCATCCAAGTAATAAAGGATACAACGCAGAATCAAGCACAGTCATTCTGACTCCACACCCTGAATTTATTCCACTACCTCACACTGCTCCAAAGGATGAAGTCTTAAGAGAGACCTCTGTTCAGGAGACAAAAGAAAACAGGTTGTTGGATAGAACGTTGAGAGGAGTGAAGTTATAGACACGGGGAGAGGGTGGGATTTCAAAATGGCAGAACCAGCAAACAGTGCAAGATATTGTGAAGAAAGAAAGGAGAGCGAGCTGCAGAAAGGCTACAGAGAGTTGCCAGTAACTATGAGCAGTTGGAGGGGGCTATGCCAGTAAGAACAAAGGTGCTTACTAGGCCTCCATCTCTCATACCTGCATAATGTTACTGGTAGAGACACTCTCACAGTAATCAATCCAGCTAGCACCTGAGGATCACTGCATGTGGCTCATCACGGATATGAAAGCAAAAGCCCCCGTCCTCACGCTGCTCTCAACTCAGCGAGCACACTGGTGCTCAAGCGTGAAGACAATGAAAACAAACCAACTAAAGGGAATACATATCTGCCCCGAGATTCCCACATTGCCCTAACTTCTGTCAACTTCTGGATATGTGGGATCTGAGCTCCTGAGAGAGAGCTGGGCTGGCCATCTATAGAGCATGTATGTGTGATAGCAACAAAAGCCATGGAGGTACACTGACTGCCCAAAGAACATGTGGAGTTGGAGAAGAGAAAGGGATTCAGAATGGAAAGCTAAGAGTATTTAAGGGATAGACGGGGGGGGGGGGGGGATGACACTAATGGACACTAAGGAATGNGGGGGGGGGGGGGGGGGGGGATGACACTAATGGACACTAAGGAATGACTGGAGAGGAAGGAGGGCAGACAAGATGGCAGGAAGAGAAGATGTACACTATACCCAGGAGGTCTTCATTCAAGTAACTCATTTTTGCCCAGAGCCCATGGAGATGTTTCTTCATTGGATTCATCTGTTCAGTCCTCTTCTCAACCCCTATGGTACTCTGCTTGACTTGGGGGCTCACTTCACTTTCATCCCCCCCAGCGACAAATTCAGTCTTCTCTTATGTTTCCTGCCTCATCTTCTTAAATCCACAGGCCAGTGAGGATCATTCAAATGAGGGAAGTGAGGTTCTGGATTCTTCCTTCATGTTCCACCTCCGCCTTCCTGCCGCCTCTCACCTGATGCAGGTCAGAAGAGGACAAACAAAATTCATCTGCTGGACCAACCTCAGACTTGGGGCCCCTGCCAAAAAAGCATTCAGCTGCCACAGTGCCTGAAATGCCAGCATTGTCATCAATTTCTTTGCTGAAGAATTATTTCCCCTTTTAGTTCCTGTCTTAAAATGTAAATGGACCTGGAAGAGTAACAGATTTTATTTCTAATACTCTAGAGTAAATCACATAGAGAAGATCTCTCTGATGTGTCTTGGGAATTAAATACTTGGGCAGCAGGGTTTGGCACCAAAATGTAGTTTAGGGAACAGAGAGGGAAGATGATGAAAATCTTAACCCATTACACAATTGTGTCCTGAATTAACCTTCTCCTTTGAGTTGGGTTCCAGGAAAGAACAAATATTTCACGTATAGCTAAGGCTGTAGGGGCTCCAGCCACATCCCTTTGGCCTACCTTAGAATTTACCTGCACATATTTTTTTTTCCCAAATAACAGTGGGGAAAGTCAAGAGATCTGCGAGAGGATGCCCTGCAGAAACTTCTGGGGGTTGATTCTGAAGAATGTTCCATGTGTTCTCTCAGGGGGTCCTCAAAAGGTTTGGGAGCTGCCCAGACATTTTATTGCTTACCCCTCAAAATGCCTCCTCAATCATCTCTGAAAAGAACCATTCACAACCAAAATATTGCTTCAGATTTGCTTGAGGAGTAAAAACTGAGACACTGCATATAATGAACCTTTCCCAATACTGAAGGGGGATAAAATAAAGCACACTGTGATCCATCAAAAAAATCCATCGACCCAAATTTAGAAATGTGCACTAAAATTTTAAATGTCCATATCCTTGGACCCTGCAATTCATTTTCTAGAAGTTTACGTTAAGAGAGCTAATAGATTGTATTATGTATAATACATATACAAAAATAAAGGTATAAGGATGTTTATCACCACATAGACTAGTAAAAAGTGGGAGTTGGGGCCCTCCCTGGTGGCGCAGTGGGTTAAGTAAGCAACACACTATGAAGCAAACCACAGCCACTGCAGCACCAGTTCGATCCCTGCCGCCCACTTGGGGAGGTGACCCACATGGCACAGGCAGACCTCTCCTGCCTTGCCCCTGCTCCCCTCTGCAGTGTGTTTCAGTCCATCTGCCTATTCCGCCTCCTTCTGTCTGGTGGTTTCTCTCACCTCCCAGCACCTCTGACCTGTACCCCAGTGCTTGTATGCATAAATGAATAAATCTTTAAAAAAAAAGTGGGAGTCAGTTTAATTTCCAGCAAAAGCAATTTGGTTAATAACATGGTGTAGCCTATGTTGCCATGAGAAATGATACAGATTTTTCTACATCTCTCCATGGCTATGGTAAGTTAAATGAAAATCAATTAAGTGGACAAAGCGTCATCTGCAGTGTAATCTACTTTTGTTTATATACCTATATATTCTTATTTGAACATGTTTCCAGAAAGAATCTTGAAGGTTAAGGACAAGACGTCAACAAAAGTTATCTCTGTGAGGATAAAGGATTGTGGCTCATTTTTATTTCCTTCTTTACACTTTTCTGAGTTAGAAACAAATTACATATTTTTTATGATTACAAAAACTTCTAAAAATTAAAAAGTTTGTAAAATCAGTGGTCTCAGAACTGAATTCCACAGTTAAACTCCTTCGCTCCCTGCTCGAGCTGTGTCTCAGCACTTCACTTCGGGAACACTGAAACGCCCACAGAAGGATCCACCCCGCTTAGCTCAGGTCAGTGGCAATGGCGGGCAGTGACTGTTCTATCAGCAAATGCATCTGCTACGTGGCCTCGATAGAAGAGAACTGTGCGCCAAGTGTCCAGCCCGTGTGGCCCCATCTGAGTCACATAAAAGACACTCAGCCCTGCATCCACCGCGGGGGTCGTTTGTCAGACTTGGTCGCTTTCCCTTCCCACGTCCACTCCACCCCCTCGCCTGCCTGAAGCCCCAGCTGGCACTCTGCAGGTCCCTTTCCAATTTGTTGCACTTTCGGGCTTCGTCTTTTCCCAAGGGAAAAACTCGTTGCCATGGCGATGTGAGCTTTCCAGCCCTGAGACTAGCCAGGAAGTCAATCCCATCCCAGCGCTGCGACGCCCGGGCTCCCGGCTTTAGCGGCGGCTCGGGTGAGCCCCGCCCTGCTCTGCGAGGCAAAGGTTTAGGCTGCAGATTTTTTGAACCTGGTGGAAGGAGGGGACATCAATGAAGGGCTCGAGGGAAGAACGAAGAGAAGGAAGAAAATTGGGTAAGAAGGCTTTGTTAGAAGTTCTCTGACCACTTTGCCCTCTCCTCCCACCTACCCGAACTCCTCAGTCAAATGTTGTCTCCAGTTCTGGAGCGTTTGGGTGGAGACCTGCGCCACCGCTTTCCTCCCAGTGTCTGCAAAGATGCCCCGGACATTTTTAAGTTTCTGGAACGAAGCACACTGGAATGAAATCATAACCTCTCCTGCTCCTCCAGCCTGGGACAGAGAAGTAGGGAGGGATGGAGGGGGTGGGAGGAGATCCAAGCGACCAGCCGACCCTGTGACGTTTGGTGGAAGGGAAGGAGGCTCTCGGAGGCCAGGGGTGCACCGCCCTGGCTAGGATCAGGTCACCGCGCAGAAACTGGCTGGTGTCGGAGACACGCGGCCCACCCTGGGACCACGCGGCCAGCCACACCCAGCCGGAGGCGTTGCACTGAGACCCGAAAACCCGAAGGGGGCGGGGAACGACGGGAGCAGTCACGTGTTTCCAAGTGCGCGCCCGGGTACCCGCCTGCTGTCTCCGGACACGCCCACTCCTAGGGGCCCACCCAGCTGCCTAGGTCCCTCCCTTCCTCCCTCCGCAGCGCTCCTCTGGGAGAGCACCCTGGATCCGGTTACTCACCCCAGGCTGGCTGCAGAGGGAAAAGCATATCTCTGACTGGCCTGCAAACCCTTTCATCTCTGCTCCATCAACAGCAATTCTTTGAGATTCCTGGCTTTGGAACCGCCAACCATGACCTCGCTGTAAATCCCTAGGTGCCTGCTGACTCAGAGCTCGGGCACGTGTACACCCAGGTGCACACGCTTTCCTCGGTCTTCTTACCTCTTTCTTGTGGGCACTCCCATTGCATCCCCACTTCAGCTTTAGGGAGTTGTGATTTCGAAGAACCTTACATTTTCCAAGAGTCTTTTCCTTCCAGCCTCTCTGCACACCCACCTACTCTGAACCTGCCATTTTCCTGCAACTACAATCTCTATGCCATCAGGGTGCGTGTGCGCGCGCACGCGCTCCCTCTTCTGCTCTCCTCTGCCACCCTCAGTCCAAGAAGTCAGTCCACCCAATATAAAGAGCCTAGACAGCCCAGAGACAGCTGCCCACTCAGCCCGGGAGAGAAGGGCTGCACCCAACCGCAGGCACAAGCGGAAATAGAGCTTTTGACAACTCCAGGCATCATATTTCGTAAGTGAGCCAAATGTAGAAAGCATTAGCTGTTTCACCCAATAAGCCACACCTGTAGTTACATTCTGACTGGGATAAAATTACCGTGTTTATTAATCCTACTTTAGGGTATAAGCTGATCACCAGCTGGAGTCAGGAGAAAATATTGTTCTCTGGCCCCTCCAGCCTTCACGCACTTCCTTACCTGCCTCATACCCTGCGGTGTATTGTTGCGCATTTCGATCTACAGACTGAGGACCCCCTGTGCTGGAGAGGACATTCATTCCATCATGTCAGTGTGTGCTGAGAATTTTCTTGGGGCAAGACATTGTTGGTCTCCACTGTGGCAAACACAAGAATGATTCTACTATTGCCCTTGTTTGTTTGTTTGTTTCATGCCAAGAAAAGCTGAAGTGGGTGGTCAGAAACTGCAAGTGGTTTCTGGGACTTCCTGCTCTGAGGTGCCCATGGTGTATCAGATGAACTCAGGGATCCAGGTTGGGTATAGGCAGTATTTCCACACCTGTTGCCAACAGGGAGTGGAGTGTTTTCCCCCGTCCTCCCTTTCCTATGACTCCCCTACAGTGAGCCAGCAGACCAGACCAGACCAAACCAGGGAAACTTTGTTTTGATCATTAATCTTTTCTCTTAGACTCCAAACCTGCAGACATTGAACAGTTCAAGGTATCTCAGTTTTCCTTGGTAGGAGCAACAGGAGAGAAGCAGATTGAGAGACAGGGTCTACTCCTTCCAGAACATCAGGCCTGGGGCTACAATACATGAAGCGATGTCCCTGAGAGGTCATTTTCCCCAGTCTTTTCAGATCCTGCCAAATATAGGCTAGGCATATGATTCAAAATTTCAATTGGGACCTCTCAAAATGAAGAGGTAACATTGATAATTACATGGAACTTTCTGAGCAAACTAGAAATGTGTCCACTTTACCTAAGGAATTATCTCCACTGGCAGGACCATCATCAAAGGCACCAGTGAGTAAGAGCAGTTAGCTCCTCCCTGATGACTTCCCTTTGCTTATCAGCCCTAAACTTATGAAGGATTTCCACTCACCTCCACCCTTCTTTCAGCTTCTTTGTCCCCTGTACCTGAGGTAGCTATGTTTCTACTCTCCAATCTTGCATCAACCCAACTTACCCATTTTACTGGTACAATATTTGGGGTGCTAGATGGTAATAGAGGTTGTCATCAATATTATTCATTAAGTGAATAATTTGGTTTTATCCTATGACATTATTAATCCTATCCTTAATTGCTTCTCAATATTGCTTAATTGTTCTGTTGACTTTCTCATCTTTTTAGCAGACAGAGGAGGGGCTGCCTGGGACGCCCAACATGCACACTCTAAATGGGTTCGGTTATCCACCACTGAAAGACAAAACATATTCTTGGTGTGTAACACCACCAACAGAAAAGAATTATAATAGAATTAATGTGCAATAGAGAGAAGAGAAGATAGTTTCTAAAAGAAACATGCAACATTATCCATCCCCTTGTGGGTCAACATCCAACCAAACAGGGTTGACCCAAAGCAGGGCCACTGAGGCCTGAAAGCTTGCCACAAGTCTAAGGCACCTTCTGGTGGGAACCATAGGAAAATGGCAGACAGGGCCAGGCAAGTCTGGAAGGAAAAGAGCAAAATAAAAGTAAAAGTCAAGATAAAAGCAGTTATTGGCAGCCTCCCCATATGTGTCTCACCCATGTCTCCAGTGTCCCCCAATTCCTGGTACAAGTTCAAGGCCTAGAAACAAGCACAGATTCTCCTTCGCATATCTCTCTGCTCCATGTGCCTCCTACAAGTTTTCTCTCCTTAAACTGTCTTTCCCAAGTCCTTTTTAACTTCCCCTCACTGCTTAGCTCCACCTTTCTTAGGTGGGACAGGGAACCTGGAACCTCCCCTTTCTGTAGGGATTATGCTTATAATTTAACATGGTAGAGTTCTAAACTCTACCCCATAAAATTAGGAGGTAGAGTAGCTACCTCCTAATTCTTAGAGGACGCAAAACAGAAACAGTAACAAAACCAAGAAGATATTACCCTCCTAAACTTTCTAAACTCACCTCCACCTCCAATCTACATGTATTTATAGACATCCCCCTCCTTCCACTCGAGTCATCTGCATAGTCCCCCTGGGTGCCGCCATGGGCTAACATAGGACCACCTCTCCACAGTCCAGCCACAATTTATTGACCTGTAGTTAGGCTCATAAAGACTGAAGATAGACCTGTAAGAACGTTCCTTAGAATTTTGAACTTGTAACCAAGAGAGTTCAGTCCCTTTCCAGAAACTGAGGACTTGCTGGAACTAGGACAAAAATGAGACAGATGTGGGCAAAAAATAGAGAACAACATAGAGAGTTTGGGTTCTAGATGTCCTAAAGCCCAACCATCTCTCTCTCTCTCTCTCTCTCTCTCTCTCTCTCTCTCTCTCTCTCTCTCTCTCTCTCTCTCTCTCTCTCTCTCTCCTTCCTTAATTGATTTACATTGGTTTCTTCCACCTACAGTCAAAGGCTTCTTTTGTAATGTATTATAACATCAATATTTACCTGCTTCTCACAGGGAAATGTTCCCCTTCTCCCTCTAGCTGTTTTATTTTCTCTTTCTGCACTTGATCTCAATCCCCACTTGGTGATCCTTGTTTTATCACTTTCACTACTTCTCGAATCTTCAGTCATTTCAGCTACCAATATATTGTGATCTTTGTCCCTCCTCGAGCTTCTCTTCTCTTCTAGCCTTACTCCCCTACACCCATTGTCTCACCTCATATTTGATAGCCAATCTACTGCAGCAATCTGGCTCCCTCTTATCTCCCCTCCTTCCTGACGCTGCTCTCTCTTAAGCAGTGCATTGCAAACCATGTCCACTCCATACTGTTCATGGTGCTTATCAACAGAATCTGGCACTAGCAACCACTTCCTCTTCTCAAAACTTGTACTTCTCTTGATGGTTTTCCTCTGGTTCTTGCCCTAATACAGAGAAACATTGCTTATAGAAGTTGTGCCAGAATGTGAAGGTACTAAAGATCTAGAATTTTCCAGCCTTCCTCTTCCCCAATAAAAATGCAGCTGACCTGTGACCACTCTCCTGGTGCATGGGAAACCAGGGCTGACTCATCTACTGAAATTACTGAGCTAAGGTGTTAATGGGTGAGTTATTTTGATATTTTGATAATTGCTCTTAAAGAGCTCAGTGTCTCTTGAAGGTGGATTAGAGTAGAAAAGGGTGGTAGAAAGGAGGGGTGGACACAGAAAAGGGAAGGATGTTTTTCTGAGGGTTTGAGAGTTTTGTGAGATATTTAAGTTTTGTATTTTCACTTTGATGTTAATCACTTCTTGATTGTGCATTTTAATTTGTCTGTTCCACAGGAATCAAGCAATCACCAACTTTTAGTACAATATTTCCAAAGCATGTATTCTCCATGTTTCAAGGAATTCCTGCTTCTAATATGACTCTCTGTCCCTCAAATTAGGAAGTACTGACTGAAGGTATAAGTACACTTGAAATGTGAATGTTCTCTATGTACTTAGCAACAATACAGGGAGAGACATAGAAATGTAAGACCTGAGGTTTGCCCTCAAGAACTCATAGGGGCCTCAGTGGTGGTCTAGGAGTTAAGTCTCAGTACTATCACCACCATGGCCTGAGTTCGATCCCTGGCCAGGGAAATAACCCATAGATGGCGCAACAGACCTCTCCTCACTTGCTGCTCCCCTCAGCAGTGTATTTCAGTGCATCTGCCTGTTCTACTCCCCACTCTGTCTCTGGTGAATCCTCTCACACACACCACCCCACACACACACACCTATGGGTTCCTTAGGACAACAACACAAGAACACTAAAGAATTAAACACAACTGTGAAATAGCAATGTGAGATCTGTCACAACAGGGTATATTATTAAGTGATGTAAGCAATACTTTCAATGGCAGATCAGAGTGAGACAGTTTTCCCAGTAAGGAAATAATCAGTAGAGCCTCCCTCAGTTGGGGGAAGATCCTTCCTGGCGGTGACTTTGATCCAGGAATTGAACAGAGCCTTAGGCAAAAGCAGGAATTACATAACTAGAGAAACAAAGATTCTAGACACAAGGAAACCCATGAGCCTACAAAATCCTGAGCTTGGGATGGAAATCCAATGAGATCAAATGAAGTGTTCTTTGGTGGAGACAGTGGACAACGCTTTTACCCACCATCCAAGTGAGCAACACTCAGGCATTAACATAGAAATCTCAACAACCATTTTTGATTAAGAATTTAGTATTGGATTTTTTTTTTAAAACCAAGAAAATATTACAGAGGAAAACCAGAACAAATTTGGACTTTCTTATGCTTTAGGTTATGGTTTTTAATAACACTTTATATTTACTTCTATAAGGGTAGAGGTAAGACACCACAATCATAAAAATGCATAGATCCATGCAGACCTTTAAAAGAAGATAAAGTTAGGCTGTATTTTGGAAAACTTAAGTCCCTAATGAAGCAGCAGACTCTGCATATCTTAATGGGCAAAGGGCTTCAAGGGTAATGATGAACTCAAATTCTCTGGGTCTCTAGAGCAAAATATTTCTGAGGTTACAGAACTAATCTAATAGGTTTCAGAGCTTTTATTGCCTCGTGTAATTTACACAGTCACACACACCAAGGTTTCTCTTATTGTAGTGATTATGCCTCTTTGTTTCATTGCCATTGTTGATTGGCATTGACTGGAAGGGATTAGGTCCCCTTGAATGCAAAGCCTTCCTTGCAGAATATTCTCTAAAATAACCGTTGATATTTATTGCTTTCATTAACTTGACAGTCTAGAAACAACTTTGATGTCATTTATACGCCTTTCATTCCCTGAGGGTATAGGGACACTCGTTTGTCTCCTATATGCACATTTTGCTTGCTGCCATGAAGCAGATCTAGCAGTGTGGTCCCTGAGCCATAGATATCAATGAAATGAGTGAATGAATGAGTAGTTAAGTGTTTATGGTAAGAAAATATATCCCCAAACTCGTATTAATAGGGAAACTAGACTAGATAATTGTTAATGTCTCTTCCAACTCTAAAAACTCCCCTTACACGGGGGCTTTGGGGAGGGGGGCAGTGGAGAGATGACATTCAATTCTCTAATAGTAGTCTCTCCAGGGAGTTCAAATTTCTGCCGTTGCCTTCAAGCTCTCTTTTAAAAGATCACGTTGCCTTCTCCATATTTCAGTTTCTCCAAGCCTCAGGGAAATAAAGTTCTTTCTAATGGCCAACTCAACTCCCTCAAACTGCAGTTTAAGCCCGTTCCATCTGGCTGTTTCTTTAGTGAAAACGGCTCTACTGAGAATCAGGATAAGACTATCGCTAAAGTCAGTCTGGACTAAAGTTCACACAAGGACTTGGTAAGGAGAAGGGGGAGACATTTACAGAAAAACCAAGATGATGGGGATATGCAGGATCCTGAGAGGGGCTCCAGGGATTCACTCAGAAAGAGTAATTACATTGAATATAACAGATCTGCAGGCCAGCATTGCTGCCCAGAGCTTGGCCCTGAACGAAGGTGGATTGCTTCAATTATCTGGGCATCTTGATGAATGGGCACTGCTCAAGCTCTGGGGAAGATGGGAGGAAACTAGCCACAGATTAATCACTCATGGCAGCCCCGAATGGAGGTTGTTTAGAGCCTGCGGGAGCCAGTAGGACACAGGTTCACAAAAGCAGAGAGGGAAACTGAAAGTAATCAGGCCATGATTAGAAAAAAAGGGGACACGTATAATACTGAGACCCATCTTTTCAAGGCTAATTTGCACAAAGGTAGTGACAGTTGTACTAGCACAGGTCAGAATGAGCAACGTTCAGTTCTGAGCAGTGCCCAGCCCCAACTATGGCCAAAGAAAACTCAAAACCAGAGAAGGAACATCGCAAAGGCAAAAAGAGGAAGATGCCACAAAATAAGGTGAAGCAAGAAGATAACTAATGCAAGCAACCTCCTGAGGGCTTCTACATAGAGAAGGATGAGACAACGTGCAGTTCCCTGCCTCTCCTCGAATTGTAACAACTATACATGACTAGTGGGATAATAGTACTTCTCTGTCCCCAAATTGTTATTGGGCTTGTGTATGGTGTATGTTTAAATAAAACGATTTATTTTTCCTTGGGTAATGTTTGATCATACAGGTGCAGCACTGAATATATATATATGTCCTAAAGGTTTGTTCATCAAATAGTAATGATAGCACATTTATTGAGCCTCTATTGTGTCAGGTAAGATATTAAGTGCTGCCTCCCACTGTAATTTATGAATGTAGGCAAATAATAAAGATGGTGCCCCAAACAGAAAAAAAAAAAAAAAAAAGATATTAAGTGCTTTAAATGAATGACTTAATTGAATCTGTGTAATAATTTCATGGGGTTATTTTAATCCCTCTTTTATGGATTAAAAAAGCAGGCTCAAATAAGTGAAGTAAACTGTTCAGCCAGTGACCGTGTTGCATGGAAAGAAAGAAGGGAGAGGAATGGAAGGGAAGAAGAGAGTATGGAGGAGGAACATCTTGAGAGTAGTGAGAAGTCTCAGAGAATTTCATCTGAAATCATTTATCTTAACACAAACGTGCCTGACTCCGAGAGTCACTTCAATATCTCCTCACCTTAGGTGCTGGATGCTATGAAGGGCTGTGAAAACCAGCACAGTCTCACACAGGTGTGGAAGAAAATAGGTAGTGAAGCAAGATTTTAAATGAACACAGAAAACACAACCCAAGCAATCCTCCTGCGGGCTGCTGTCTCCTACAGGCCTTACCATGGTGGAGAGACAATGGGGCTCATGGGCTCATTGTCTGGGTTGCTGATTATCCAGAATGATTCTGTGAATCCCATGAAAGCAGGTTCTGTTCCAAATAATAACAGTAAAAGCCTTTGCTGGACGGATGGGAAACAAAAATGGGAAAATAAAAGTTAGGTAACCTCATGCGAGTGCACATGAAATGGTCAGCCTCCAGTGCAGAAAGGCAGGACACTATTTTGACTCTAAGCTACCTAGCAGCCTAAGCAATGAGGGAAATAAGCAGTCGCCAGGGCCATGGTATTCACAAAACAAACCTATGGTTTACAGGAAGCACAGCTTTCTCTGACACTGAAACCTCGGATATTTTTGTCTTGGTAACATCCTCAGCAGCATCCTCTGCAATGCTACAATCAGCAAATTTCATTTTCATGTCCTTGGACTCCTTGCTGGCCTTAATGCCTGTCACCCACAGGCATCATGGAACCCTCCTGGACAGATAAGGCCTTTACAGCTACTAAGGTAGCAATAATGAAAGCATGCTTTCCTAGTCAGAAAGCATGAATAAGAGCCTCCCTGGTGGCTCAAGGGGTTGAGGGCTGCACTGTAGGGGCTTCCACAGCTACTGCAGCACGGGTTCTATTCCCAGCCAGGGAGGGAACCAGCATGGCACAGCAGACCTCTCCTGCTTTACCCACTGTTCCCCTCAGCAGCATATTTCAGTCAATCTGCCTGTTCTGAATCTCACTCTGGTGAATCCACTCAGCCCCCCGCACCTCTGGCCTGTCCCCCAGCTCTTGTATGCATAAAGAAATAAAATCTTTTAAAATAATAAAATTAAAGAATGTATGAATAATAAAAATGCCCACCTTGGAATTGTCAGTGGGGATGAGTTGACCTGAGTCAGCTGACCCACCCACCTCAGGAAGGATTCAGTCACTTATGAAAAGATTAAAGAGCATCTTTTTAACTATTTTACACTAATGATATTAAAGTAAAAAATATGCATAGGCAAAAAGAGAAAAATAAATCTCACCCATCATTTTATTATTCAGAAATAACTATTAACACCTTGGTGTATATTTTTAGTCTTCCAGAGTTGCATGCATATGTATGTATGTGTGTGTGTGACAGTTTACAGTAAAAAAATGAACTCATGCTTTCCCCAAAATAGGTGTTACAAATAGCATACCATATCAGGAAATGTTTCTATGCCATTATTTTGACGTAGTGTCCTCTGTTGTTGATAGTTTGGATTTTCAGTTTCTTCCATATTTAAAACGTTGCTGACTCACATCTTCTTATTGTTTTAACTGAATTAAAGCAACAGGTGTGGTGCCCTCAAGTCCTGAGCCACCACCCAGGCACGGATGTTGTGTGGGAACCCAGCGTGTCAGGCAAATGAGGAGAATAGACGCTGCCCATGCAGGCAGAAGACGGGCTGCACCTTTGTCATGAAAACTTTGCTTCTTGCTTAGAAACCAGGGGAGATAGGTAGGTGGCCCACCCTGAGAGGCACCTGGTACATTTCAAAAGTGCCACAATGGGCCTCCCTGGTGGCCTAGGGGTTATGTCTCAGAGCTATCACTGCTACTGCCTGAGTTCACTCCCAGCCAGTCAGCTGACCCACATGGCACAGCAGACCTCTCATGCCTCTCCCGCTGCTCCCCTCAGCAGTGTATGTCATTCGATCTGCCTGTTCTGCTCCCCGCTCTGTCTCTAGTGAATCCTTTCACCCCACCCTGCCACCCCGTTCACACACACCTCTGGCCTACACCCCAGACCTTCTACACAAAAATAAATAAATCTTTTTAAAAATTTCCTAAGAAAAAAGCGCCACAATTGCCCCTACTAGCCCCCCAAGCACCCTCAGTCAAGGCCACTCAGCCAACTGAGTGGTGGTTCCAGCCTTTCCCTTCATCTGTTTCACTTTTCCTGGTTTCACTTACCTGCTATCACCCATGGTCTGAAAAGAGTATGTACGATGTTTTTTTGAGAAAGGAATTGTGAGAGAGACCACACTTACACAACTTTGATTGCAATATTATTATTATAACTATTCTTAGTTGTTGTTAATCTCTTAAAAGTTGTCCCTAATTTATAAATTAAACTTGTCCATAGTTATGTGTATTTAGGGAAAAAATATCTATGGTTTCCAGCACCCACTGGGCACCTTGGAACTCATAACCTACAGATAAGGGGGGATCACACTACTCATTTTCCTTCAGTGATTATCACAGTGATTTAGAGACTGCGGTGACGTAGTAATCCATGGCCTCCCTCACCAGGAAGAGGCCAAACTGACCCAGCAGGGGTGGATTTGCCCTAATTCACCTGCACTCTGGCCCAGTTTTCCCTGTCGCCAATGGCACAAAGCTAAAAATGGCAGCCTCCGTCTGTGGTGCTGGAGTAAAGTAAGAAATGTGAAATTTGTGATTTATCTCTCCCAGTGACAGTAAAAACTCCATTGCAGTAGTGCTTGGAGCAGAAGAAATCGCCTAAACGTCCAAGTAAAATATGGGACTTGTCCTCCATCAGACATCCATTTCCTGGATTATCAATCAAGGTAACAACTAAACATCTAAAATTCTATGACAGAATGTAAAGTGAGAAAAGGAGAGCAGAATGAAACCACTACTGTGTTTTAAATTAGCGTTTGCATTTGAGAAAAGGGCAACTAGAAATACTCCCCAAATGGTAATAACAACTCTTTCAGGGGAAAATGGAGCAATATTTTTTCCCTTCTCTGTTTTCTAAATGTTCTCTAATTAGTTATGATTACTTTCTTAGTGAGTATTTCTGTGTGTGTGTGTAAGTAGTATACCAATGTGCTGAATCTTCTCTTCACACCCTAGGTGAGGAGCTGGTGAAAGGAGTATCTTATGTGGGTTTTAGCAAATGCTCACTCAATTGAGAGGTAAGTGAAGCATCACAATAAGGGGTGTCTGTGTCCCCAGGAAGCCTGCTTATACTATTCTTGGGGGTCATGCTTAGGTTGACATCCTAAGACTGGAATTTTCTCTCTATAGAGAGATGACTTTGAGGCAGACATAGGATGTAGTCTCCAAGTGGGCCCCACCATACCCAGTAAGATAAACCCCTCAGTTTCACAGACATCACTGAGACCTTCAAGTTCTGAGTTCCTGTGGCTCTTGACTGTCCACCAGAGGCTTCTGGGATCTCAACTATGTGACCCAGACCAGGCAGGAAGAAGAGGCAATCTTCTGAATGTGGTGCCTTGAGTTCTGCCTAACGAGCTGACCAAATCGTTGGGATCTAAACTTTCCTGCTTACTTGCACACAACTGCCCCAGAGGCCCAGGTAGCTGGACCAGCTCCCAGAGATACCCTTTTTGCAGGTCAGCCCTGTGGTCCTACAGGTTGGATGGGGAAGGCCCTTTTCCCTTAGCTTCAATGTAGGTTGGTGGTACCCAAAGGGAGCAAGGGGAGCATTCCATCTTCCACTTCCAGGTCCCACCTTGGGACACATAGCCTCAAGTTTGACTGTGGTGTGCTGGTAGAGGCAGTGGGGCCTTGTAGTTCCCACTGCCTCTCTTCTCCACAGCCTGTGGGCCTCCCGGTGTGCTCCACTCTTGTTCTCAGTGTTCTCCCCCTCAGGCATTGTCCTTGCTCACCATCAGCCTAATACTCTGTGGTTCAATCTCTCGGTCTGTGTTTCTCCCTCTTAGTATCTTTTCTTCATATCAATCACCAGCCTCAGTGTTTCTATCTCTTTCTATCACTGAATTCATCAGACCCCCTAGCCTCTCTCAAATGCCATCATTTCCTCTGGGAATGCAACTGGAGCCAACAAGTCTGGCTGCATGTTCCATGGACAAAGACCCCAAACTGCTCGAGATTCCTGTCCCAATAATCCCAGCAGGTGTAGGCACCAAGGGTTCTGCCAACTTCAAAGCAGCCACAGAAGGATAGAGAAAGGAGGCCGTCCTGTTGCCCTTCTTGCATCCCTCAATCAGCTGCTGCAACTTTCTGCACTTGCTTTTTCATATCAACACCGTGAGTTAATAAGATAACTAACTACTCCAGGCTCAGATTCCTCCCTCCTCAGAGCAAGGCCTCCCTGGGGAAAGAAAGCAAGAAGAGCGAAAGCATAAAATGAGCAGTAAGAGAAAGAGGGAGGTGAGATAGGGATAAGGTACAAGGAGCGGGCAAGAGGAAGAAAGGAAAATGATTTTGCATCTGTGGAAAGAAATATCCTTCCTGGCCCAGGTTTTGGCACCAAACACTGCTCCCCCTGGATGCTTGACAGAAATGAGGTCACAGGGAGAGTCGAGAGGAGGAGAGGGGTGAGGAGGGAAAGGAGGGAAGGGGATGGAAGGAGAGGGAAGGGAAGGGAAGGGAAGGGGTGGAGAATGTCTTTCCCTAAGCCCGCCCTGAGTTTGAGTCCCATGGGGCTCCAAATGACATGGCCATTTCAGGGGGAGAGGCGGAGAGGGAGTGACCGGAGCAGTGGCAGAGCAGGCCTGAAGAGAAGCCCGCAGCCACGCCCAGTGCTCCAGGAATTCAGAGGTCTGGATTCTGTAGCACATGTGGTATGTGTTATTCTTACCACAAACCAGAACTATGTTCCCTTTTGAAATGGTTGGCTCCACAGCTGTTTGAAAATCCCCTGGTACTTGGAGACAAATGATCCAAGTCAGGCTGTGCTAACAGGCCCGTTTTGGGGCCAGCCGAGAGGTGTGACTGATGTGGGTCTGCGGCTCCGTCCTCGGGTCCATCAATCACTGCTCAGTGGAACTCCCAAGGGACCACCGGACTCTCCAGCAATATTGTTTACATTAGAACACTTTGTGAAATGTCTGGGAAAAAGAAGGGTGGCAGGAAACGTAGGCTGGGGCCAGATGAGCAGCCTTGCCCACACAGAGGCAGATGGGCGTCAAGGCCCCATCCTTCGTGAGCTGAGCCATTCCCCGCCAGACGGAGATGCAGAGACCATCCCCCCGTGTGGGAATCCGAAGCATCAAGGAGAAGGAGTCGGAAGAGCCTGCCTAAGTGACCACATGCCTGTCACAGTGTGGTTTCCACTGGGCCTAATCCCCCTCTTCCTCAGAAAGCAAGTACATTCAACCAAAGCACCTGCTATGGAAATTATTTTTCAACTTTACTTCAGACTTACGCTAAAATGATTCTTCCCGACACAGTGAGGGAGTGGGACGTTTTGCACAGGACCAGGACAGCTGGCAGTGTCTGAAAAGTTCCAAGCAGAGGAACAGCTGGGAAGCCCCCAAACTTGTTTGGACATCAGCTAAAGAACTGGGGAAGTTGTTTGGGGAAGACAGTTTGGGGAAGCCCCCAAAGCAAGAAGAAGTGCCGGCCACTGAGTCTGACAGATGTAGGGGCTCCCAAGTGCAGGAGCAATAGACTTGGCTACAGGATTATGCACCTGTTTAATCTTGAGGGAAGGACTGCAAGTTGAGACTGCTTTGCTCTCACACGCCCCATTAAATATTCCTGGAATCCAAATGCAAAAGGAAAAGTAAACCACTTTGAGTTTCTAGGAGAGGGAATATCTGGCAGGGGCAGTCCAGGTACAGCGGACAGTCTGGGCCAGGAGGGTCAGACTTCCTTACTCCTGCCCTTTAATAGAGGTATCTGGGTACTACTTGGTCCTTGGATCTGCAAGATGATAGCATCTCAGGCTGCAGCCTTCCTTGGATTGGGCAAGGGGATCTGGCCAGGGTGCGTTTGTGTGGATTGATGTTCTGAGAGCTCAGGTCCAGTAGATCAAGTACATGCAGGTCCTCACTGCTCTGAATACTGAGCTGTGCTAAGTTGTCTCATCCTTACGGCACACCTGCAATGCAGCCTTACTGTGCCCACGCTACCGATGAGAAAACCCGGCAGAGAGAGATGAAGTGGTTCTCCTAAGGTAGGCAGCCTGGAAGTGCCGGGGCTGGGGTCTAGCTCCACATTCCCTGCTCTTACCCAGGATGCTCCACTGTGCCTTTAACTGCAGCTCAACCCTCAGACCAAGAGGCTTTGGAGAACACACCCTGCCACACTGGCTCTCCCCTCCTGGATGTTTCTCCAAAGACTTTTACTTTCTGTCCAGGTTAGAACCCTACTGCCCACCTGGACACCCCCTCCCAGCCTGAGACAAGCAAATCATCCCAAACCTTTTTTCTTGTTCTATACCACCCAAGGCAGAAGAGTTATACAAAGCTCTATTGCCAAGGCTTCACATTGGTCAGTGCCCGGATTGATTGCTATTTGTGGGTAACTGAGGTCTTCATTTGTCTAAATGGACTGTGAAGGCAGACCTCCCCTCCCCCACAGCAACCCTGAGCATCAGGCACCTGCAGCCTCTGAAGGGGAGGATAAGAAACTGGGGTGGTGAGGTGACTGCTTCCTTCCTCTTAACTCCCTAGGAAGCAGGCTCCAGCCCCTATATCTCCTTTAAACTCTTACCTTCCCTGTGAACAGAACTGGGCCTTTCTTTTAGTGGAATCTGGGAAGAGGCCTCCTTGATGTCTTTTGCACTAACTCTCTGGAGTGTGGTCATTTTCAACAGGTGACTCATCCAGCCTCCTCATTGTTACCAAGAGTCTTCCAGAACACAAACCAGATTAAGTCTCTTTCATTGTTGAAACAACTTTAAATCTGATGGGACCAGTTGCCCTCAGGATACAGTCCCAATGATTACCAGGTCATCCCAGACCCCTTGACAACCCAGCCCAGCCCAGCCCACTGGTCAGTTGCTCCTTTATTATGTAGTCAGACCTTACCTTCGCTGGCACCAATTCCAGGCACCCATTATGCTGTTCTCCCTGTCCATTCAGCCCTCAGCCTGGAATACATCTCCTGTTGAACCACCAAAGCCCAATTCAAATATCTCCTAGGACTACACTCAACTACCTCTGTCCAGAAGCAAAAAGAAAGGCGTGGAGGAGACAAGGAGGCGCACAGCTTCTGTCCCATCCCCCTGTGTCTTCTACCAACTATATGTCACATCTTATCACTGTAATAAGCTGCTTAAAAGAAGGTGGTTTTATCTTTGTATTCATAGTACCCACCACCAACAACAATGTAAGAGTACAGATACTCGAAAGAGAGAAACACAGTGAGCTGGTGTATCCATGAACTTATCAAATATTCTTCTTCAGGTAACTCTAGCTGAGAAAGTATTCTGAGAGAGTGCTGCTGGGTGTAGGATTCTACATGAGACCTGCACATCTCGGACAGGCAGGTGTGGGATCTGGGGGCCCTGAGGGATGCAGGGATCTGGAGAGCTTGAGGGCTTTACAGATAGGTGGAAGCCAAACTTCCTGGCTTCATGGCTTTCCCATGCCAGCCTTGCCCAAAGGAACTCCTCCTGACTCACTTACTCTAGATGCCTCTTCCACTGTGGCTTGTTCTGGCCACTGGTATCCCTCTCCTAACCTCAGAGAAAGCAATCCCGGAGCACCCCCTCTCTGTCCATCACAGATAAATATATGCCACCCCCACCTCTGCCTTCCTCCAGGAGTACTCTCTTCCCCTCCCTGCTACCTCTGTCTCAGATTCCTCTGATGTAGGGGTCACTGCAGTTGCCTGCCTGGACACCAGCAGTGTGGTGCCAGAGGAAATATTGGTTTTGGAGCCAAATCAGTCCTGATTCAGCCTAAGTCTCAGTTTCTTCATCTGCAAAGAAGGTACCAATCATTCCTGAGGTCCTGGGTGAGTATTAGAGATAATGCATGAATCTCACCTAGCAAGCAGTAGGTGCTTAATAATTAGTAGCTACGAGGTCCAATGACTCTCTTATGTTTTCCTCATGTTAAAACAGATGGTGAATAGCAGGTAATTATGGTGATAGGGTCATTGACTCTTGAGCCTGCTTAGAGTGGTCCATTAAGGTCACTTGTGAGCCAAAGTACCCATAGCATAGACATACAGAATGACGATTATCCCTAGGTGGGGCAGGGTATAATGCCATTTTTCTATGAAAAAATTAAGGTATGCATAGAAATGAATATGCCTAGAAAACATCTAGAAGAACAAATTCCAATATATTAACAGTTATTGGACTATGAGGTTTTTTTTTCCCTTTTGTTACGTTTTTATCTACTCGCCCGCCCCCCCCACACACACACAAGAGCATGCATTGAACAACAATAAGGAAAAAAATTAAACGACAAGGGGTAGAAATCTGCATGCAACATGGATCTTAAATTCAAAGCACCATCTGGGATTTGCGTGTCAAAGACTCGTGGTTTACAACTGCAGATGGTCATAGCCTACATGTGGAAGGAATTAGGGTAGCTGAGCATATCTCCACCCTAGGAAAGTCCCTGGTGGAGAGGAGACACATGCCACTCCCAAGTAGAGGCTTCCCATAGCTACTACCTAATAGTGAGGTTTTGAAAATTTTAGAGTATTTACTGCTCAAAATAAATGATCTATTAGATATGACATTAGGATTCTTGGGTTTTTTTTGAAATTAAGTTACTTTTTAATCCATTTGCTGAGATCTATATTTTAAAAAACACTCTAGGAAACTTCTTGGTAAACAAAGTTGTTTCTGCAGTCAAATTCTCACTTACCTGAATTTTTCTATCAATATTTTATAAAGGTGTTCATTCATTGGCTTTCCTGCAGCAAGAAATGCCCACCACACTAATGAAATCAGGACAAATGCCACCAAAATTATTTCAGGATAAAACTTTGACACTGCTTTCTGCTTTGGCATCGACACGCTGGAATGCACCATGGCAAGGGAGGTGATGACAGTCTGTGTCTATGAAAAGCATATGAAGCAATTTTATGGAGTAGTTTTTTCATCAAATCTGTTTAGAGTCAGGATAATAGGCTAAATTAACTCTTAATAGCCTTTTCAGTTCTGCAGCCCTATCAAGTTTATTGGGGAGACACTTTTCAAAAAATAGTTCCTTACCTACAACCTCTGAAGAAAAGATTGGAGAAACATTATACCTAAATCATTTTAACACAAAAGTTAACCTTGATGAGGTGCAAAGGATTCAAAACAGGTGTTATTAACAGTAATAAAAATAATCTCTTTAAGAGGCAAAGTGATCCTCAAACTACGACTCTAAAATTTATTTACAGATGAAAATTTTATAATGTAAATTAGTTTAAGGGTTGAGTCATTCAACTATGTCATTACATAACCAATAACTCAGATTATTTTAATTTTTCTACTCTGCTCTGCTATCGCTGACATTTTGTTTTTCTCCTCACGGTCACACACAGTCTACAATTCACAATTATCAAATTCTCAAGTCAAAAATCCAAAAACCTATTCCTAATTCAATCACTGGCAAAAAGAATGTATTTGTCATGACTGACATTAAATGAATTATGAGTTCCTCCCAAGGGTCAGAAGAGCCTCCTTCTTCAAAATAATGGTCTTTATACTTGAAAGAAATCAGTATTTAGTAAGAAAGAAGGAAAGACTGGCTTAGTCTATTACTAAGACTCGCACTTCCCTGTCATAAAGCTGGAAATAAGATTTATCATGTATGACTACAGTAGATACTAGAAGACAACAGTTTCAGGAATCACAAAGTTTATCTCCCATAAATATTTTTAAAAATTAAAATCAATGCATTTGAAGATTTATTACATCAGCACAAACAAGTATCCAAGTAGGAGGAATATTTGTGATCCAGGAAAAGTGAAATTAACCCAGGAGTGCAACAAAAATAAATCTGAGCTTGAAATTCTGCAACAGGCCTGGAAAATAATAGATCAAAATTAAAATGAGAAGTGTCAAAGAATTCCACTATGTATGTCTCCAAGATGCAAGTTGATCCGTTACACAATACTAAGATTAGGGTCCTGGACATTTTTAATCAGATAAAAACACGTTTGCTTATTTTCCTATCAACAACAACAACAAATGAAGAATCCCAGGGAAAATAAATACACATACAAAATACTAGTGCATTTTAGTTCTTATTAATATTCAAATTGTCCTTGTCTTTGGCCTATGTAAACCTCTTCAAGTTTATATCTGACTTTTCTTGATCTAATACTAGGAGTCTTTTGGTACATTCTTTATTTTCTAGTATGAGTAGATATTCCAGATTCCTGGAGCTCTGGTTATTTTTAGTAGAAAATAATGTTTAGAGATCTCATTGTGGACATTTGGGTATTCATTGCTACTATTTTGATCATTGTTAAATTATTATTTCTAAATTCATAAATATGAGACCATCTTAACTCCCTTCAGTGACCCTAACTTTATTTTTATCTACTTTTTTCCTTCAAACTTTTCAGTTTCGATCAACTTTAATATTACCATTACACATATTCAAGACTTGTAATCTTTGCATTTGGTTCTATAACTATAACTAATCTTTTTTGCTTTGTACTAGAGACTGATTACAAAAACTACAAGCCAAAACCCAGTATTTGTCAAATTACAATCATACAAGCATCATTTACTGATAAACCTCAAAAAAGTATGACTAGGTCCATAGCAATGGAAATGTAGTCCCATTCCACTACATGGAGCCATTGGAAGGAAAGTTTGTAAACATTATGGTCAAATGGATTCTTTTTGCAATTAAAATCCTTTGCTCGATGTCATGCCATATTTTATTCTGCTTCATATTTGAACATCAATAAGAATTAAAATTCAGTGACCTGAAATACATCAAATGAAGCCTCATTATGATACTAAAATAAAAAGAAACTCAGTGGTAACCATTACAGGATGCCTGTTCTCAATCTATCGTGTTCAAAACTATGTATTAAACAAGTTTTAAAGCAAGTAAAACAATCAAGTAATTGTATCTGCTTTCCCTATAGGTTTGGGTAACCAAATAGCAAAAGGAAAATTTATTTTCATAGGTTCTGTTTTATTTGCTTTGCTGGAACTTTTCATGAAAGAGTATCAGATTGAGACTTAATGGTCTCTGAAGACTCAGGACCGTGTCTTCCCCAAGAGACTGTACCTCCCCAAGAGACCTGTACCTTTGAGTAAATTCCTCTCTTCTGAGGTTCTTAAGATGTCCTGGGGTTCTTGGACAGGTCAAAGGGTCATCTTCTTTGCCCTCTTGACAGACTATTTTAACCCCGTGAACAAAGTACCAGGTTATTTGTTTTCTTATCGACTCTGACATTAATTTGATTCCTGAAAGGAGTCTTGTCTCAAATGTGACATTATAATTAAAGCTTTAGCAATACAACCACATTTCCAATAATTTACTATAAAGAGGAAAAAGTGTCTTATTGGACCTATGCAAATAAACATATTTCCATGAGAAGTAAAATATTTGAACTTAAAATTAACTCAAGTTCAGTGAATAATATTTTGTAGAATGATCTGAATATTTAATGAGTTCCCATTATAAAAATTAGTAAAATCACACTTCCCAAAATAGATTTTGGAAAACCACTCAAACAGTGCTAAAAAAATCTGATTCAAAACAAAATTATCTATCAAAACCCAATGCTTAAAAATTTGTAGTCTTAGCTCTTCCTAGGGTGGAATTCCAATCCAATCAGCCTGACACCGCCAAATAAAAATACTTGAATTCTTACTTTTTTCTAAATCTAACTCCATGAACCCCTACCAACTTTCACAAACATTCACTTATGTGGTATAGTCGTTCATCTTTTTATCTTTCACTCATTCTGAAACACTCATTTTACTTGACAAAAGTACTTTCTTTTTCCCTATTTTACCAAAAGAAAATGCTTGTCTTTTCATTTTCCTTAACCAGAAAACACATTCTATTATCCTCCTGGTCTCCTTACCTACTTTCTATTTAAGTCCTGATTTTTCTCTCATTCATTAATTCCTAGCAAAAGCTAAAAAGCCAAGAGGATGCTCCTAGCTACCTCACTGTTTGAATTTTAAGACTCAATTTTGGATATTTTTCATTAGTCCCAGTGAGCAGTGTTTTGGGGTTTCTCCCCCAGGATGTTTACATTCCTATAACTGATTATAGTCATTACTTCAAAAAACAGGAGAAGGAAATGCAAATTTTCTTATGCATTTTAGAGTATATGTTCCTATTACCAGAAGCTTAATGCAGTTGCTTTTTGAAAACATTCTTTCCCAGAGATTTTAGTTATCCTACAAGACCCATGTTCCCCTTGATTTTAATACATACACAAGTCAAGCAATACTACTTAAAAATCATTTTTTCTTTGTCATAGGCTCATAGCTATACGTCAAAATGTTAGAACACAGCCAAATAGGATCTTTAGTGGATGAGATACTAGAGACCCATGACAATATTTTTTAAGCATGAGACTCAGTTATTCAGAAACAGAAACAAGTTACAGAGCTGCACAAACAGAAAATACACCCAAGTTGCAATTGTATGCCTCGTACTTGTACTGAAGTTCTGATACCCCTAGTCACAGGGTTAGCTCATGACAAGCAACTGTTTGTGTGAAAGTTTAGCCCTGGTGTGCGGACACAGTCAACTGCTCCATTCACTGGAAACCAACAGGGCTGCAGTGCTTGGGGCGCATGAACCCCACATTGGGCGCCAATGTTGTTACAGGAGACTGAGTCCAGTTCTTCACTCAAGAGACAAAAGTTGGAGGGAGAAAGTCGAGTTTAACCAGAGATGGCAACCTCACAAGATGGCAGACTATTGTCTCAAATGTTATGCCCCTGACTTGGAAAGAACCAAAAACTTATACAGGAAAATGCAAAGGAGGGGAAAGGTTAAAATAGAATTTCAGAGAAATAAGCAAGGGTTCCCAGGAATAGCATTCATGCTCCTTTTTCCAAGTTTGACTTTCACTGGATTTGTTCATGGCACTGGTGTGTATGGTTCTCACTATGGTAATGAGGCCATTTATTCACCCTTGTCTTACTTCTACTTTCATCCTGGTCTCGTCTAGTCTTTTTTGGATTTCTGGTTTTGTCTGCATGAAAAGGTAAATAAGAACAAAATAAGGACAAATAGGGCAAGGCAAAGAACTTACAGCTATCAGGCCATTGATGATTCTCTACTCTGTCTACACCCTGCTCCTCATTCTTGGGGGGGCAATTGTTGAAGGTGCATCTTCTGGAGCTGCTTCCTGTTGAATGGGGCAAAGGTTTGGAGGTCTATTGAACAGCAGAATTGTTCCCTAGCTAATGAGATATGTCCAACTGCAACAGAGTTGTAATTCCAATTGTTAATAACTGAGAATTATAGTTACTTAGAAGTTTTAATTACTCCAGTCTTGGAGAAAAAGAAAACTAAGTAATCCTGAAGAAAAAGGCCAAAGTTAAAGAAGCATATTATAGTAACAGTCACCATGGGACCAAGTAAGGCTCCCATACATCTAAACCAGTTAGAAAAGATATTGTTCATAATAGAACTCCAGTACCAGAATTCAGTTTGTTCAAGGTTCCCTGCCTCTGGGTAACCCCGTCTTTCTCTGTTTTTTCAGTTTCCAGCTGGCCTTGGAGCTCAGCTCAAGGTTGCTGACCCTCTCTAAGTACAAACCTCAAAGAGAAAGATTTTTTTTCTTTTGTATTCTTTAAGGTCTGAAAGCAATTTAATTATTTAGCCTCAGTTACAGAAGTAAATTCAATCTCTTATTCATCCTTGAGTGGAGACCCCAGGCACTGTTTACAGAGAGAGGATCAAGGCATATATATATATACGTTTAGAATTATGGAGGTAGACACTAGAAATATTTATAATTATTTATTAGAAGAGGGAAAGAGGGACAATTTCCCTTCCCACTATAGACTACTGTATTGTGTGATTTGTTAACTTTTATCTATAGTACTATTTTCATTGTAGTAAAATACACATAATAAAAATGTTACCATTTTAATCAATTTTAAATATTTAGTTAAGTGGCATCTTATACATTCACAATCCTGTGCAATCAGCTCCACTATTCATTACCAGAACTCTTTCATCAATCCAAACAGAAACTCATTAAACAATAATGCCCCATTACCCCTCCTCCCCAGTCCCTGATAACCACCATTCTAGTTCCTTTTCTATGGGTTTGCCTATTCTGGATGCTTTATATAAGTGGAATCATACAGTAGCCATCTTTTTGTTTCTGAATTATTTAATTTAGCATGTTCTCAAGTTTCATCCAGGTTATATCAGGTATCAGAATTTCATTCTTTTTCTTATTTAAGTAAAATATCTGTAACATAAAATTGAGAATTTTAGCAACTTTCAGATGTACAGATCAATGGCATAAACACATTCACATTGTGGTACAATGATCACCGCTATGAATTTTCAGAACTTTTTCATCTTTTCAAACAGGAATTCTGTACCTATTTTAAAATGTCTTATTTCTCTCCCCACTCATAGCCCTTTGATACCACCATCTCATTTTTTGTATTTATGAATTTGTAGGTACCTCTTAATCTAGGTACCTCTTATCAGTAGATTCATACAACACTTGTCCTTTTTTTGACTGCCTTATTTCATTTAGCATAATGATATCTTCAAGTTTCATTCATGTTGTTGCATGTGTCAAAATTTCGTTTCTTTTTAAGGTTGAATGATTTTCCAAAGTATGTATGTATAGACCATATGTTCTTTAGATTCATCTATCCATGGATTTTTGGGTTATTGCCACCTTTTGTTTACTGTGAACAATATTGCTGCTAATACTAATGTTTAAGTATCTGTTCCAGTCTCAGCTTTTAGTTCTTCTGGCTATATTCCTAGAAATGAAATTGCTAAATCATATGATGATTCTATGTTTAACTTTTTGAGGATCTTCCAAATTGTTTTCATAGAATTTTAAGTTTTGGCCAGCAGGGCAGAAGGTTCCAATTTCTCCATATTCAGCAGTACTTATTATCATCTGGATTTTTATAATAACCATCATAATGCATATGATCTGGTGTCTCATTGTGATTTTGATTTGCATTTCTGTAATGACTAGTGATGTTAGCCATTTTTCATGTGCTTTTCAGCCATCTGTATATCTTCTTTGGAGAAATATTTATTCAAATCCTTTGTCCATTTTTGGATTAAGTTGTCTATTCTTTATTGTTACACTGTAAGAGTTCTTTATATATTCTAGAGTTAATCTTTTCTCAAATATGTAATTTGAAAATATTTTTACCATTCTATGGGTTACCTTACACTCTGGATTGTGTTCTCTGTTGTATACAAATTTTAAATTTGAACAAGTATAGTTTATCTAATTTTACTTTTGTTGCCTTTGTTTTTGGTGTCATATATAAGAAATTACTTTCAATCCAATGTCATGAAGATTTTCCTCCTTTTTTTTCTAAGAGTTTTATAGTTTTAACTCTTATGTTTGGGGTCTTTGCTTTCTTTTGAGTTACTTTTTTATATGGTATAAAGTAAAAACACATACGTTATCTTTAAAGTTTAAAAATAAACATTTAAGAAAATAAGATACATAATAATTTTTAAGTATTATAGATAATTCAATAGGATGACAGTTACCTTTTAAAAATTTCCTTGAAGTATTACTTTTATTTATTCTCTAAAACTCATACCTTTGGACATCACATTGTTCTACCTTTTCCTCCTAAGGCCTTCCAGTTGCCCATGGTTAAATTGTATTGGGAAATCTAAAATGGCTACTGACTTTAAATTCAATAATGACTCTCTTCCACAGTGCTCTGGAAAACATCAAACCTTGACAGAAGCAGGTGGTTTCCAGTCTTCTTGCTTCAGGAAAAGTTCAGTTTCTTATTTGGTTCATGAAAAGGGACAGGAATAGATTCTGTAAACCCAGTCCATTATGCACAGCTGGCGATCATTAAAGTCTGTTCAGTGTTTGCTTGATTTGTTGACTATCAAATTCCTAGATTTGGGCACATCCCATTAACTGTGGTGCTAGCTATTGACCAGTCAACCTGTGTGCCAGGATGTAAACAGGGAAGACAGAAATGAGATCAGTGTCTGCTGGGTCTCCTCTGGCAGATCTCCCAGCTCAGATAATGAGTGGCTCTGTAAATCTGTCCAAATTTGCAATTCTCTCCTCCACCATGAAGTTTCCAGGCCTGGGCATCTTATACAAAGGACATTGGGAAGATACCAGCAGCTCTATCAATAAAGACTTTTTCTGTGAAACCATCATCCCTCCATAGACCTGCCCTGTGAAATGCAGCAATGGTTTCCTTTTGTTGAGCTCTTAATTCTGTGTTGCTACATCATTTAATTTTAAGAAAAAGATGGATGTGTTTAGTTCTATTTTACAGATGAGCATACTGAGGATTAATCAGCATATTTAAGGTTGCAAGTAGAATTCAAACCCAGCTCTAGCTGCACTGACTCATCTGATTCATCACATCACAGAGACAGACCTTCATTTCTAGCTTGCATTTCACTGCTTTCATCACTTAACATTGTCAGATTATCTCACTAAAGACCAGTTCCCAGATGCTTATACTGCTGTCATCCTTTGATTTAGGCTGCAGGGTCTCCACCACAAAGGTTATGAGAGGAAACAAGGTCACAAAAGAGAGTCTAGAAACCTCTTCTGTTTCTGGTGCCTCCCCTTGATACCCTTGATGAGAGATGATGAAGACCAGAAATAAAACGGAAAAATATTCAGAAAACACTGTTCCCAAACCTTCTCAGCTGAAGTCCCTTACCAATATCTTCAAAACCTTGTAAGATAATTACTACAGAGAAGGCCAACCAATGGGAAAGTTCTAGAAGACTTTGCTGCAGAAATACTATAACAAAAATTATTTTTAATGGTTTTATTAACATAATTTACTTATTTATATATTTTACATCACTGTTCATTTTTGTACAATGTTTGCTTTCTCCTCTCAGGTGTAGTCCCCATAGAATTCCCACCACCAATTTACCTGTGCACCATCACCATAGTCCCTTGTGCTCTTCCCTCCCCTGTTTTGATCCCTCTCTCTCCCGCCACTGCAGAATGGCTCTGATTTATAGTTGCCTATTAATTTTTTATTATTATTTTCACCTGATCCCTTATTTGTTTCCCCTATATCTCTCCTATAAGTGAAACCATTCGATATTTTTCAAGGAAAATATTTCTATTCAATGCTTCCTGAAACATCTTTTAAAAAGCATAGCTATTATCCCAAATAAACCTCTTGAGTTCTGAAATAAATTCAATCATTTTATATATATAAAATAACCAATACACTATATATTGGTTAGAAGAATGGGTTTGAGAGGTCAAATTTATGATAGGACAAAGTTGCATTTTGTTGGTTTTGTGTATTCTTTAGATGATATATATTTTATACCAGTATGGCAAGTAACTGGAGACCCAAAATGAAGCAAAAACAAATCAAAACACCTAAGGGTTCTGTTTAATACTGTTACCTGACTGGGTGACTTTGAGCATGCTGCTCATAATCACTGGACATTATTTTTAATTCATTCATTTATTCATTCATTAAGATAGTCAAGTATTTATTAGATACCTTCTGTTCTGAATGTATTATGAGATTTTAATTTATGGAGGTGAATGAATGAGGGCACTGAGGTCAATGTCAATGAAAAAAAAATTATTACACATGTTTCCCAATAGAAAGAGACATACCCACTCCAGCAGGGCCACAGGGGAACTTCACCAGGAATAAGAGAAAAGTCTGAGTCAGAATCTTTCTTAGGACTTCAGGAAAGGCAAGACAGAGTAAGGTAAAGAGGTTAGGATTGACAAGATTGAACAATTCCTTAAGACTGACTACAGTGAATTATTCCATGGGTTTTGGACAATGAGGTAATCTCTCATTCTGGTATCTAGCCCTGGAAAAATTTAGGGCAGAAGAAATATTGGCTTGATATATGAGAGTTTCATAGGGGATGGTTAGGGTTATAAACTCTGGATTTCTAATTTCTATATGAAATAGGTGTTCCTAGTCAAGTCCTTTGCTCGTTCTAATAATCAGCTAGTATTGGGAACAGCATTGTCTCTTAGGGTCTTTAAAACTACCAAATGATAGAGTATCAAGAATGCAAGGGGAGGGCCCGCCCTGATGGTGCAGTGGGTTAAGCAACGCACTATGAAGCAAACTGCAGTCACTGCAGCACGAGTTAGATCCCTGCCACTGGCCAGGGAGGGGACGCACATGACACAGCAGACCTCTCCTGCCTCGCCCGCAGCAGTGTGTTTCAGTCAGTCTGCCTGTTCTGCTCTCCACTCTGTCTCTGGTGAATCCTCTCACCTCCCTGGACTCTGGCCTGTACCCCAGCTCTTGTGTACATAAATAAATAAATCTTCAGAAAAGAATGCAGGGGGAAAAAAGTTAATAGCAAGATGGCAGAAAAGAAGTTTCCAGTATTTATCCTTAGCAGAAGCATCAATTTTAAAACCTTCCATACATGAAAATAAAAGAGTAATTTTATGGAAGTTTGCAGCTCCTCAGTAGAATATAAAAATAAGAAGTAGATGAATTGAAGAGGGTATGAAAGAACAGTTTTACCTTGCCCACACACTATGGTTTAAATGCATTCCCCAAAATGTTAAAATTTAATGCCACTATCATGAGCTTTCCTTTGAAAAAAGAGCTGCAGTGCGCCATCACCTGTCACAGCACTTTGCCCTCACCCCTAATGCTTCCTGATATCAGTGACCCAGAATGGGACTGCCCATTTTGGGGATATCTTTCAGCCCAGGAAGATTATATGAACACACTGACAAATAAAAAAGCCTGAACAAGTACGTAAGCGTTATGGAAGTTCATCAGTTGGAACGAATGCACGACTCTGGAACTATGCATATGTGAACCTATAAAATATAGTGTATGCATAGAAAATCTGGCATGCAGTAAGACCAGTGCATGAACAGGTAGTTGCCATTGAAATGACAATTTCTAAGTTTTCAAGAGGACGGGGCCATGTCATGTCACACAAAGCCACATAAGGCCACACAGAAGCAGAGGGGAGGAGGAGGAATGTGGACAAGAGCCTTTGCTGTGGCTTCCATGGAAGGACGAGCCAACAGTTAAGTTTCAGCTAGTTTGGCTAAGATCAGCACACTCTAACCATAGGGGCTGACCCTCGTTGTCTGTTAGCTGGCCTTGAAGTGACAAGGTCAATGGAGAGTAGCCCAGTGTGAGAATCTGGTAAAGGAGGTGCTTGGGTATGCGCGCTCCGGATTGGTTACTTTGTATCTGAAGAGTATACTCATAAGCAAGTAGTTTACTAGGAATTGCTAACCAAGCGAAGGGCAGACCCCCTGTGGACAAAGCGTCAGAATACTGGGAGTAACTTGGTTGTATGGCAAATGGTTTATTTTTTAATGGAGCGTCTCTGAGTCATTTGCTCTGTTGACTGGGAAAATTCTGTGACTTTGGGAAAGTTGTTTCATGTCTCTGGGTCAATTCCTCATCTCTAAGGGAGGACAACAGTATTACTAACTTCCAAGAACTGGGGTTGAGTGGACATAAAGATATAGTACATACCTGGCAAATAACAAGTGTTCTACTGCTTGAGCCATATTTTTTTTCCTCCCTGTCTTCTGTCATGTGTGTTACAAGGGGGAACCCAGTTCCATCACAGCATCTCCCTCCATCAACTATGTCCCAGAGGGCAGTTACCAGTGAACCCTCCAGCGCTTCCAGTGCTCCCTCACCAGCACATTCCTTATTGAGTTCATGAAAGGAGCATGTTCTCGGGTTTCCAGGTATTAGTATTAAGTCTGTTCTAAGATGGTCCTCTCTCTGAGAATGCTGATGTCATCCTTATTCTGCTAAGGTCGTTCCAGCATCCCACATCACTGACAGCAGGTCGTCATTGTCCTGACCTTCAAGGATATAGGACCAGTGTCAGATGCTCTTGCCCAGTTGCCAATTCCTGAATCACAGAGTGTGGCACCATATCGACAACTCAACGACTGCTGCCCGCAAGTGTCTGTATTCTTTCATCCCCGGTCCTCACACGCTCCCTCCAGGATCCATCTCCCCAGTCCCTGTTTGTGTAGTAGGCAGACCCTACAACGCTGGGGAAAGTACCTCTTTTTTTTTTTTTTTTTTGGTCAGGAGAAAAGATAGAGCTTTCTACTCAGGCCGGGCTGTCACAAGCCAAATTACTGGACTAAAAGCCATGAGGGAAGGCAGGGGAGTGTTATATTATTACTGTGATAAATACACATTGTCTTGTAAGGCATCTGCTCCAAGCAAGAGTTCCTCATATTTCTAGGGGAGAGAGCTCTAGCACCATCTCTGCCAGTGCTGGGGGCTCATGGGAGCAAGTTCACCCACCTAAATTCCCCAACCCAGGTCTCTGGTTTCCACTCTTTTCCTAAGATTTTAGTCAGTGAGACCTACAGGGTTTTTGTACTTCCACCATCTTTATAACAAAATTTGGAGTTAGTTTTCAGCATCTTCTTCCTGGCTAGGAGATAAGAAACTCTTTAAGCACCCCATGGAAACCTCTGGTTTTCCTGTTCTTCACTAAATGTATAATTGTCTGATTTGAACTTTATCTCCTTTCTTCTGGGTTCCTATAACTATTATAACCAACCCTAGAAATGATTACTACCACCATGTCTTCCATCACTAGAGCTATTGCATAAACTGTCATATCTACCTGTAGCTGCCACAGCCACAGCAGGTAAAAAGCCTCGGTAAATGTGCTGCAATGGCCTCCCAGAAGTTATCGCCATCAGTAAGTCATGCCACTCCAGCATCCAGTCCCACTTCTGAAGTCTCTCCTGGGACCGATGTCCTTACGCTGATTCCCCACAAGCACATTGGGAGACAAAGATCTGAACGCAAGGGTTTTATTTGGCAGGTAGTCCCGGAAACATCAACATGAATGTGGGAATTGAGATAGAAAACAAAAGGAGGGTGCTAAAGGTATGGGCATAGTGAGCGACTTGGCTCCAACTTGCTTGGGATCTCTGGGCAACCATGTGAGACATACCTGCAAGGATTCTTTCCAACTAATAAATGCCAGCGCATTTATACTCCAGCTCTCTTTTGCTCCAGCCTGCAGGTGTTTGCAGTCAGTTGCTGTCAACACAGACTAGGACAGCTCAGTGCTATGGATGGGAGAGCACGACAGCTTCAGCCTGCTTTCCTTTTAACTGAACTGAGGCCTTTGTCAGCCTGCACAAGGACACGTCAGCAAGCCAGGCATTGGGGTGAAGGTAATGACTGAAGATTGCTCACAGTCAGGTGGCAAAGAGCACAGTCTCCAAGGAAATAAGGACCAGCACATGTAAACTGTGATGAAAATGCAGAGCAATGTCCCTGCCAAAGGGACCAGGCTGGTGTCCCTGGGTATTTGGGTACTCAAAGTTGGAAAACACCCAGAAAAAAGGAGAAAGTGTCAGACCAGCATTGTTCATCTTTGAGCACTGCTGAGGACCAATCTTTAATGAAAGCTAACTGTTAATGACAAATTAGCTTTTATGAGCAGGCTCCACACTTAATCATATCAAAGGAGCAAGGCCCCAAAATAAACCAACTGTCATATAACGAAAGCAGTGGCTGTCCCCACACAACATCAAAATAACTATTCATTTCAAGTAAATCACTAAAAAAAAAATTGGTTCAATAGGGAAATAAATTTAAAAAAGGAAACAAACAAAAATAAAAATAATGGCTAAGCTCTCTTGGCAATATATTGGACAACCAGTGCTTTGCCCAGGGAGAGAATTTTCACTTTTCAACCAGTTATTTTGATGCTGTCTCCAGCTTTGTTGATTAGCCTCAATTCTGTGCTACCTCCCAGCACAGAAGGAGGGCTTCCAAAGGAGGAACTGCCTTCAGCATGGAACAAGCCCACTGGTAAGCAGTTGCCATGATGAAGCACCATGCAGAAGTCAAGGCCAAGAACAGGGAATCCTAGATGGTCCTCCTTTGAGCTCACCCTCTGACTTTGTTCCTCAACATAGAGCAATAAAAAACAAAACAAAACATAGAGCAATAAAAGTTATGGTTCTGGAACACAATTCTTCAAGGAGCAATGGTTAAATCCTTATATCATACCCTCAAAGGTGCTGGTAGTATGGGCCCCATAATGTGTGGGGTCCAGTATAAAATTAAACTGCAGCACCTCCCTATCCAAAAATTATTAAGAATTTCAAAACAACAGAAGACCATTAACCCAAGGGTAGGGGCAAGGGCAACCCCGGGATAGGAATGCCCTGGTTCCACACGTATCCACAAAGCTGGCCTGGTTTCCACAAAGCAGGGTGAGAAAGCACTGGGCTGGAAGTCAGTAAGTAGTTCTGAGTTCAGTTCTAGCCCTGCCATTTGCTTGCTGTGCATCCCCTGGGTGTCTCACTTAGCTTTTCTGGGTCACCTAAATTCCCACAAGAATAAAAGGTATGAGAAAAATTCAAGTTTCTAAATCTGGTTTGTTATTCATAAAACAAATCTTTCAGGAATCCATGTTTCTATCCCTGAAAAAGCTTTGTTTTCAACTAACAACCATTCCTTACTTGCTTCCTGCTAGCTGCACTGCCAAGTTCTGGGAACAGTGGTTAGGGACATTAATTTCTTTATGGGAGTCATACTTCCCAATGCTGCATACCCTGTGGTGGGACAACAACATTAACAAGCAGAGTATACCCACCAATGGGGACATTCAGAGGGGTTGCCCATAAATGTTATTCTTTTTTTTTTAAAGATTTATTTATTTATGCATATAAGCACTGGGTTACAGGACAGAGGTGCAGAGGGTGAGAGAATTCACCAGAAAGAGTGGGGAGCAGAACAGGCAGATCAACCAAAATACACTGCTGAGGGGAGCAGTGGGCAAGGCAGGAGAGGTCTGCAGCGCCATGTGGGTCCCCTCCCCAGCTGGCGGCAGGGATCGAACTCATGCTGCAGTGGCTGCGGTTTGCTTCATAGTGTGTTACTTAACCCACTGCACCACCAGGGAGGGCCCCCATAAATGTTATTCTTATCTTGAATGCTGCCCTCTGGAATTACCTGTACAGTCCAGGTTAAACAACAAAGAAGTCAACCCTATTGTATAACAGTTACTCCTACTTTTAGACCACCTACTATATATGACATAGTTTGATCTCCATTGTTTGAGAGTTTTAATTCAGAACGATTTTAGACCATTTAGAATTTAAACCCATCTCCAAAGAATTCTTTAAAGTATAAAATTTGTTTAGTGTTTTAGATTTTGCAAAGTAAAATTTCCACATATTTCTTTTGTTCATCAGAACAATAAAAATCAGTATTGTTTTTACCTCCATATTCTATATGAGATTTTTATCTCCGGTAAAATTAGTCAAAGCCATAAAGAATTAACCTTGGACTCAATTCTTTTAAAATGGTAAAAACATTTTAAGAAATGGCAGTATCATAGGGATATATCTATAGTATCTTTATGTGATGAACGAGAATAACTTACATCAGGTATGCATTCTGGTTGACAAAAATAATTACATGGTTTTAATTACTCTTATACATTAACAATCCATAGGCTATGGGCACACATGAAATGCACAGCAATAGATGCTTTAGATTAATAGGATTCTTCCTTAGGTAAAGTCTTACACAGAACACTAATACTTTATCTAATATTCTGGTTGGTTGCATTATAACAAGCTAGGGTAGCCACATCTCTCTAGCCATTCCCTAAACCTTTCCTCTACCCATCCTATAGTCTCCCCATTATTCTAGTCCTTGGAACCTTAGAGCCTCTCATAGTACAATTAGGAAAACATTAGAGAATTCAAGCAAGTTGTAGATAAACTGATGTTATGTTTGGCTAGAGAATGCAGCTTGTTAATTCAAGGAAGAAAAAGGCAACCAATCAATGCAAATAAGCAATAATTAGTTAATGGGGAATATGCAACTAATTAAGACTAGTCATCTTTTAAAGATAAGTCATTTACATTCCTGGAGCACAAAAAGGAGTGGTACAATTTGTTTGAAAATATGCAAAAATGTGCCCACACTACGGCAGGGGTAACATGAGAGGGAAATTTGCAACTGCCATCAACACACATGGTTCACATTGAAAACAGTGGCGCACAGCTCATTGTTATTTGTGAGGAGATAAGCAATTTCCTCTTTCCCCATTAGTTCCCCAAAGTAGAGGACACAGGGTAGGTAACTCCTGTAGCACAGGTCCAAGCAGGTATTATTAGTGACCACTAGTACTTTCTTTGGGTTGGTTTTGCTGTTGTTTTGTTGTTTCTTTCACTGGGGTGTGTGTCAATCTCCGGCTTATTCAGGACCTTCATCACTGTTCTCCCAAACAGGCACTGAAGTTTCTGGAAAGGTGCATACTTTAGTTGACTTTTGTGGGGGGAAAAAATTTCAGACAGGAGTAGAAATCAAGACCGAAAAAAACCCTTAAGAGACACAGACTTGCAATTAGAACTATGAGATTGAGTGTCCCAGTTGGGGTTGAGAAAAGGACTGTTTACTTCAGGTAATAGTTTACCTCTTCAAACTTGGATCAAGAGCAAAAATGTTGACTTTTTACTTTGCCTGCTAGTGGAAGTCCATTGGCCTTTGTGACCTCAAATGGAAAATAATGCAAGTAAGACTGATGCAGTATTTAGTGGCTACTTTGTTCCACATGCTTACTATGCATTCCTCCATCTAGTCTTCACAGACACCTTCACTTGAGACAGACATCTAGCTCCGTTTTACAACTAGTTAGGGAAGATGAAATGGAGGGAGACTGAGTGTCTGTCCCGTGGAGAAGCAGTAAGGCTGGATGTTAACTCATTTCTTCTGATTCCTAGATCCGTCGTCTGGAACTCTGTACCCACTGCTTACTGCACTGATTGAGTAGATTGATATGTTGTCTAATTTTTTTGTGGAATATCAAGAGCAGCCTAGTAGGAAGACAATTCCCCCAGCTTCTCACACACTGTGATGCAGGTGTTCGGGCTGTGACAGGCCAATCTGTCTTGATTCGTGTCCTCGCTCTGTAGCCCTAGGAGCCCAGGACAAGCACCCAAGAGAATTGACTGGACCTGGTGGCCTGGTAAGGACCACAGTGGGTCCTACTGTCTTCTCTCTGGCCCCTGGGCCACTTTCCTTCTGGCTATTTATCTCTTGGCTCGTCCCAGAACATACGGCAGAGGAAAGAGCCATGGAATTTCCTATGAACATATGGCTTTACTACTCTCTTCCTGTTCTAGGGATTTATACGGTTCTTACAAATGCTAAAGATAAGGCATGGCATCCTTCCCTCCCTTCCTTCAATTTTTATTCCTCTTACTACAGGAATGGCCCAGACTCCACCCAACCGAGCTGAATGTGCTACCATAACAATCTGAAAAAAATCCAAACCATCTTGCCAATACCCTCAGAATTCAAGACTTCCCACAGGGACTGGAGAATGCTCTGCATTCTACTTTTAGGTGAAAAGAAAAACAAAAGGGGCAGGAAAAACAGTTAAACAAAACATTCATTCCTATTCAAAGAATAAACAACATTAATAGCAGCTTTTAAACTTCAAGTTAAAGTAATCTGATTTTACCTTTAATTCTCCCTTTGCTCTTCAAGCATAGTCACTACAGATGAATTTTTCTCTACATCAAAATGGAAGGTCCACAAATGGAATCTAAGTAAAAATACCCAAGGACTAGAAACTGGAAAAACACTCAGGGGTGTGTGCTAATGTCACAAGTATGTGAGGCTCCAGGGAGAGAAGGCAGGAGCTCAATCACGAAGAGAGGTGGGCTGGAAAGCTTCCCTTTCCTGGTAGGAAACAGGATACCAGCTCCTGGGGGAGTGAAGAAGGAAAGGTAGACCTCGTGGGTATCATAACATCCTCACCATTGCGGGAGCTTCTGAGAAAGTCTTCACATGGGTGAAATGAGAGAGAAATCGCAAACAAGTCCTAATACAGGTAGCCTATAAAGTAACATTCTGAAGTACTTGGAAAAATGTAGCCCTAAGAGAGTGCTCCTACAAACTCAATAATGAACAGAGAAACCTCCTCTCAGTGAATACGTGTCATAGAGCAATCTCAAAATGAATTGAAAATGAACATGTTTAAGCTCTCAAAGATATAAATGATGCTAGCCAAAAATATAAACAAGCTTTATGAAACACAACTAGGAAGCAATGAAATAAGAAGCAGTAGACAGGGAAAAGACCAACTATAAATCCTGGAAAAGAGAAATACAATTGATATTAACCAACATGGGTTTGGAGGTATAGCTATCCCTCTACCCTTCTATACAGCTGAAAATCCACATGCAACTTTACTTCCCCCCAAATTTAACTACTAAAAGCCTGCTTTTGACAAGAAGTCTTAATAATAACAGAGCCAATTAACACATTTTTGTATGTCATATGTATTATATACTATATTCTTATAATTAAAAAATTATTATAATAAAAATAAACTAGAGAAAAGAAACTGTTAAGAAAATCATAAAGAAGAGAAAATACATTTACAGTACTGTGCTGTTGTTACCAATACCATAGCTTACATTGTTTACAAAAAATCTACATGTAAGAGGAGCCAACCATTTCAGACCCATGTTGTTCAAGGGTCAACTGTATAAATGAAACAGCAGTTTGTGCAGTATATGTATATCCTTAGTTCAGTAAATATTTGGCAATCCCTCGCACATAATTACATGCTCAGAATGTGAACTAAAGAGGTTCAGTCATCAAAGACAAATGTGTGTTGGGGGTAAGGAAGGGAGAAAGGGAGAAGGGAGAAAGAGGAGGAGGAAGCAAGAAATAGAAGCTGTAGAAGGAGGTGAAGGTGTTGAAAGTTGAGGCAGCTGGAGCTCTGCCTTGTTCCAGGACTAGCATTCTTTAACCTCCCTCAAACTTCACAGCCTCAACTACACAATGAGGATAATCGTAAGGCCTGCAAATGTGTCTTGAAGAGGGTACGTATTTTGCGTAAAGTAGTATACCGTCGGTAAAAGTAACTTAACAAGGAAGAAAGTACATTGACATATTGTTAATAGTATTTTTCATTAAAAAGATGGTGGTACCATCTTCCTTTGTTATCAGAGCTGTGTATTCTCTGGATATTCTAAACATAAAAATGTCCAGTACGTAGGTGGTTTCTGCCTATTAATAGAGGCTCTTTGGGAACTGCCTCTAAACACTGCCTCACTTGAGGAGTCTAATTCTGCCCGGCTTGGGTGAATCAGAATCAGATGGCCACACTATTGTCTCATTTGCTCACTTGACAGGAGAAAAATGTTTCAAAATGACTTAATTCTTTTACTCTCTAGAGTCTTCTTTCTAAGTGCTCCCTCTTAACTCAATAAAAACTTATCTGTGTTAATAAATGTCTATGTCTGCTCCAGTCGTGGGGTTTGTTGGCCTGGCATGTACCCACCATCTGATCAACGAGATGCCTGCGTCTGCTCCCCAACGCTGGTTACTGGACATGATGCTGTGGCTGACCTTGGAGAAGGGCTCATTTCTAATAGCTGATGCCCTCCCCTCCCAGGAAAGTAGAGAGCCCTGATTAAATAAAAACACAGCAGAATTAGATCTCCCAACATAAGTAGAAGCAGAAACACCTGTGCGTGACTGCCTAGGGCGGCACCGTTGACCTCTGGGAGAGCTGGGTTAATGCGAACAATTCCCATCTACCCCAAGAGGCTGTGGCCTCGGAACTGGAAGAACAGCTTTGAATATAAGGAAACAAACTGGCAACCTTTGTTTTCTTTCCTTATCTGCAACTTTTTCAAAAATATAAACTATTTCAAATATCCAAGGTAATAAATGTTAGCATTTTACCAAATTTACATGAGTTTTGATCGATATCTAAGAAATAAAATGTTATAAATATGACTAAAGTCCCACCCCAAAACTTCCCCCACACCTTCCCCAGACACAGCTGCCATCTTGAAGTTAACATGGATTTTTCTTATTAAACCACATACACATTATATAATGATAAGCTATGTGCTTTAAACCATACAAATAGCATATGTATCATTTTGCAGCTTACTTATTTCATTCAGTATGGTATTTTTAAGATTGCACTCATTTATTAGTTTTTGCATTCATTTTTCAATTTATAGGATGCCTACAATAAACCAGGCACTGTTTTAGGGGTTGGTAGGGCTAAAAAACATATAGGACAAAGACACCACCTCTATCCTTATGAGACAGACAATGACAAGTAAATAAAATATACATGATATATATGAAATAGAATTTATATGAAAAATATTATGGCAGTGGTAAGTGCTGGGGAGAATACTTATGGAAGAAAAGGTATTAAGCATGTGTATGTGGGGTGGGGTGAGGTTGACAATTAAGACAGATAATCTTATTTCAGGTTAAACACTACCTGGTGTTCTCCTTGGTAATGTAACTGCTACACAGAAAGCTGAGGCAATGCAGGTCTCTAACCCTCTGGGAACTGCCAAGTTAGAGTGTATTCACACTCTTCCCCACTTCTTCCTGGACTGTACCATCAGGGTATCAAGTACCCACCCCCACTCCCTTGCCAATTCTTATCATACTTACAAACTTTTCTTTTCTGAGGAGAATAGGTGATAAATTACTATCATTTTAGTTTTTGTTTCCCAGATTATTAGTATGGTTGAGATCTCCACATTGGCCTCTAGGTTTCCTTTCTGAAGTTGTCTATTAACACCCTTTGCTCATCTTTCTATGAGAGTGTTTATCTTAATTTTATTCATTTGTAATATTCCTTTATATAGTGTAGGTTAATCCTTTGTCACTTATAAGGCCTGAAGATTTCTTCTTCCTCTCTGTGACTGTGTTTTTACTTTGGTTATGGTGTCTTGAGATGCAGATTAACCCTAAACTAATCAAATTATTAAGACTGTCTTTTGTCAATAGTATTTATTGGTTTTTTAATTTATCTTTACTGTTTATTGAGGCAACATCAGTTTACAACACCATGTACAATTTCAGGGCACAAGCTCACACGTCCTCAGATGTATATTACCATACCATATTCCCCACCAAACACCAATAATCCTACACCATAGTCCATTGGGCCCCCTGTTCACTCTGTACCCTCACCCTTGTCATATTTCTAGGGTTTGTTTTGGTTTAGTTTTGTATGTTGCTTTGCTTTGTTTCTTTAGGCTCCACATATTAGTAAAATCATCCACACTTGTCTTTCTCCTTCTGACTTATCTTGTCAGCATATTCCCTCCAGTTCCATCAAAGTTGTAGCAATGGCAAAATACCATTTTTTTCATAACTGGGTCATATTCCATTGGTAAAATGCCACATCTTCTTTATCTATTCCTCTGTCATTGAGCACTGAGTTTGTTTCCATACATTGACTCTCATAAACAGTGAATATCGGAGTGCATATATTCCTTCAGATTGTATTCTTCAGCTAAATAGTTAAAAGTAGAATTGTTGGAACATAAGGTAGATCTGTATTTAGTGTTTTGAGAAACCTCTTTAGTTTCACATAAGGGCTGGACCAGACTAGAACAGTTTCTCTGTAACAACTTCATAGAAGTATTCAGCTATATCTTTTTCTAAAAGTTTTACATTCTTCATACAAGTCTGCCACTTGTGAATGAAGTAAGATTAAAAACCTATTTTATCTTTTTCACTATAGAGAGCAAATTGTCCCAGCACTTGTCTTCTCTGTTCATTTAAAAGAAAACCACTGTCAAATACCAAGTTACCATATATGGAATCTGTTTCTGAATTAAAAATCTGCTCCACTGATCTGTTAATCTTTCCTTCACTAGCTCTACTGTCTCTATTATCATAGCTTTATAATAAGCCCACTTAGTCTAATTAAAAAAATAATAAGAGGAACACTCCCCAAACCAAAAAAACAAGAGACAGAGATAGGCATTATGTACATTTAAAGTATAAATAGATCAGAAACACATAACACTCGTCAATATGTATGCCCAAATGAAGTATCATCAAAATATAAGGCAACTATTATCAAATCTGAAAACAGACCTTAGCAACATCAGTGGTAGGAAACTTCAATATCTCTCTTTCACCAATAGACAGATCAACCAGACAGAAAATGAACAAGTTAAAAATATTCTTAAATGAAGAATTAGACCATCTGGGCTTAATAGATCACGCCAACACCAAATGTGCTAATGCTGGTGCCGAATAAGATGTGTCATCCACTGCCCAGAAATCATCCACACTTCTACTGGCACCAAACTTGGGGGCGGGATCAAACTTGAGTTGAATGGGAAGTTGACTGGCATGGCCTTCTGTGTCCCCACCCCAAGGTGCCAGGTGTGGATCTGAACTGACTTCTGGAGAAAGCTGCCAAATATGATGAAATGAAGAAAGTGATGAAGCAGGTTCACAGAGCCCCCTCAAAGGCATCCCAGGCTACACTGAGGACTAGGTTGTGTCCTGCAATTTTAACAGTGACACCCGTTCCTCTACCTTCTATGCTGGGGCTTACATTGACCTCAGTGACCTTTGTCAAGCTCACTTCCAGGTATGACAATGAATTTGGCTACAGCAACAGGGTGGTGGGCTGCATGGTCCATGTGGCCGCCAAGGAGGAAGAGCCCCCAGACCACCAGCCTCAACAGCACAAGAGGAAGAAAGGCACCCTCAGCTGCTGGGAATCCTTTCTCCATTCATCCACACTGAGGACCTCCTGACCTGTCACAATTTCATCCAAGACCCCTTGGAGAAGGGGAAGGGCTTAGACTCATCATGTATCATCAGTTAAGTACACTGTATACACCCCCACAAATGATATAGATGCTAAAATTGGAAGATTGTCCTGGATTTTCTAGGTGGGCCCAATCTAATTATACGAGTCTTCAAAAGTGGAAAACCTTTCCCTGTTGTCAGAAAGATGTAATGACAGGAGAAATTCAGAGAGCTGTGATTTGACAAATACGTGACCCACCAATAAAAGCTTTGAAGCTGAAGGTCAGAAGCCATGCTGGGAATGCCCATTAATTTATAGCCAGCAAGAAAATGAGCTGTGAACAACAAAAGAAATGGATCCTTCCCTAGACCCTCCAGAAATGAATGCAGCCCTGCCAACACCTGAATTACTAGTCCAGTGAGAGTTCTGATCCAATAAATTTGCATTCCTTAAACCACTAAATTTGTAGTAATTTGTCATGAGAATATACCAGTTATTAGTGAGGATGCTGAACAATTGAAATGCTCAGTATCACAGGTGAAAATTCAGAATACACAACCATTTTGGAAAACAGTTTTACAGTTGATTTTAAACTAAGCATACACTTCATTAAGAAATAATATATGTGTATAAAATTTAAAAATAAACGAACCACTAATACATATGATGACACAAATGAGTCGTAAAAAACAATATGCTAATTGAAAGAAAACATAGATGAGGGAGAGAGCCATCTGCTGTATGACTTCATGAACACAGAATTCTATAGTTACTGTAGATACCTCAGCGTTCTCAGGGTTAGAAGGAAACAGTTGACTGAAAAGGGGCATAATGGAAATTTTAGAGATGATGATTCTATTTTCTTTGTTATTTTAGAGCTTACACTAGTATAAATTTATAGTTTACACATTGTAAACATTTGAAATTTATCAAGCTGTTTAATTTAAAATTGGTTAACTTGTAAGTAGTTTATGCCTCAATAGTGCTGACTTAAAAGAAAGGCCTTAAATTAATAAACAACGAAAAATAACCTGATAATTTAATCCATTTAAATGCATTATGATTAGTGATCTACTTCACTGTGTTTTATTTACCATGATTTTGAAGCCACATCCCCAGGGCACAAGCCCTGCACCTAACCAGCTCCCAGACCCCCAACCGAACCTCAAGCAGGAAGGCCACATGCTCTGTTGGCTCCACAGGCCTCAGAGAAAACAGCCTGAAGTTGGCCAGGGAAGGCTATTCTGAAAACAGCAGAAGCTGGTGGAGACAACACCCACTGTCCCCAGAGTGAGTGACTGCAGGGTCAGAGAAAAGTATCAGGCTTTTCCACCCTCCCACCACTGGTATAATGATTGACACATGCGGTGCTGCGCACATGCCTAGGTGGGCATGTGCAAGTGGGCGCACCTAGGATTAGACACGGGCATATAAAGGCGGCGTTATGAGGACGCCAGTACCCACAAGCAGCAGCAGCAGCCAGAAAACAAAAGACCAGCAAAGCAGAGGGTGAGATGCGCCAGGGACTGGGAGGCCCACCAGCCTCCTGGCCTCCCGGAACCCATGTCTGCCATGTACCTGATGCCACCTCTGTGAATAAAAGCGTAAAAGCTACCGATGGCTCCAAGGCTCCTTCCTTTACCCCCACCTCGCTCCTACCATCTGCTAGAACCATCCAAAACATGCCCTGTGCTGCCTTCCTGCCACTACAGTGACCCCACTGGGGCTGAGGCAGCAGCTACAGCAGGCTACCTGCTGTGGTTCCTCCCCATGCCGCCCCTAGGCAAACAGCCCCAGTAAGCTCAGGCAGCAGAGGCAAACCCCAAGCCCCAACACTCCTCGCCTGGGGCCACATGGAAGAGTATTGGGCTCTGCTGGGGCAGCTCCAGCACTGCACTTCCCTGAAGCCACAGGCAACTGAGACCCTAGAGTACCAAGCCAATGTGGCAGGTTCCCCATGGAGCCCACCCTGCAGCAGCTGGGACCTATGTCCCAATGGCAGTGCCAACTCCTCCTCTGCTTGCTCTACGCCCTGCTGGAGGAGCCAGGGGGCAGTGTCCCTCTGGCCCTACTGAGGCCTGCTCCGGCATGGCTTCTTGGAGTCCACTGGCCCATAACCTGCCTTGACCTCAGGATATGCCCAGTCTATCCAGGCACCAGGCTTTTCCTTTTTGTATTTGGCACCTAGATCATAAATGAACTGATCAGATTCAAGCTCAACACACCAGTTGTTTACTTGCATTAGTTAATTATCTGGCTTAAAAAGTGGAAATGAACTGATTGATGCTAACTGGCACCTGTCAGATGGTTGGTCTAATAAGGCTTGTAGGGTAGGGATCCCTGAAAGAGCATATAAGGCAAAGCAAGGGCCAGCTTTATCATTCTGCTCTCGGCCTCCGAAGAAAGGACTCCGCAGACAGCCTCTGAGAAGGAAGCATCAGCAGACGACCTCTGTAACAGGCTTCAGACCTCCAGAGACCTTTGCAGAGACCTGCTGCTGCCCCTGCTCCAGCCCTGCCGCCAACAAGACCTGCAAAGAGCACCGCTGGCCTAGCCAGTGTCTCAAAAAGAGCTGGTTGCTACTGACTCATGCCAGTAGCTCACAATGAACAGTTTGCTGTTGCACTCTGTGTTCAGCCACTTTTGACGGCCTCCTGCTGCTTCTGACCATTTGGCACCACCTCCCAGTGCTGGTGCCTCCACTGCAGCCCAGCCCAGGATTGTTGCTGTGGACTGCTGTGGCCCCATGTAGGGTTAGAGAAATCAGGTCTTTCCACCCTCCTACCACTGTGATGATGGACACCTGCGGTGCTCCGAGCATTCCAGGGTGGGCATGCACAAGTGGGCACACCTGAGTTTGACACTGGTTTAAATGGGCAGCGTCATGAGGACACCAGGACTGACCGACCAACAGATCAAAGAGCAGCAGTGAAAGCGAGAGCAGCAGAGAGTGAGAGAGAGAGAGAGAGAGAGAGAGAGAGAGAGAGAGAGAGAGAGAGAGAGGCAAGAAAGCAGCCGAGAGGGTGAGATNAGAGAGGGAGAGAGAGAGAGAGAGAGAGAGAGAGAGAGAGAGAGAGAGAGAGAGAGAGGCAAGAAAGCAGCCGAGAGGGTGAGATACGCTAGGGGCTGGAAGGCTGGCAGGCCTGCCAGCCTCCAAGCCCCCCGGCTCCCATGCCTGCCATGTACCTGATGCCACCTCTGATGTAGAGAAAAATAAAAGCATGAAAAGCCACCGAGGGCTCCAAAACTCCTTTTCCTTGACCCATCTTCTAAGAACTATCCAGAACCTGCCCAGTGCCACCTTTCCTGCCACTACACCCCACCTGTGTGACCCTCCGTTCGCCACCATGAGGCGGCCCTTGGTGCACTGCTTACTAGGGTGCCACTAACTCCAGGCCTCCCTTGATGAGATAGCACCATCTTGCATGATCAGTGTTTTGGGAGGTCTACTGGATACCACAGTCTCTATCTGGGGTGAGACAGCCACTTGGGACCTTAGAAACTCTGTTTTCCCCCAAACTCCTGAAAACCCACAGAGCCTTCCTTGGTATTGTTTTAATTTTACTTTTTATTTACCTTATTCTGTTTACCATGATTTCTTTGTTTCTTTTTCTCTTTGACTGCCTTCTCTTGGGTTAATTGAATTTATCCCCTCTCTTTCCCAATATTGACTAGTTATACATTCAAATTTTACTATTTACTCTTAAATTTCAATAGTCACATTGATTTAACATGGCCTAAACTTATTGATAGATCTAACCACCAGTGAAACAACACAAGAATCTTAAAATACCTTTATCCTGCTTTACCTATTACTGTGCTCTACCATCACAGTCATAGCTTCACTTGATTTTGTTGCTTTAATCCTCAAGTGAGTCATTATTATTAGTGTTATCTTGTACAATCAATTCTTGTTTGAATCTTTCACATATTTCCTGATTTATTTTCTCAGTGTTGGCCATTATCTCCTACTTCCATCTGAGTTCAATTTTTGATAATTCTTTTAGTGAAAGTCAGTGAGTAGAAAATTCTCTAAGTTATTTGTTAACTAAACTTGCCTTCATTTGTTTCCTTTACTCTTCCTTGGTATTATAACTCTAAAAGATATTATTACATCATCTCCTAATTTCTACTGTCAGTATTAAAAAATCTGTCATTCTAATCTCTGTAATTTTTATGTGGTCTCTTATTCCTCTTTGCTTTGTGTGTTTCCTCTTTTCATTTAGTGTTCAAATCATTTTACTAGGAAGTATCTCGGTATAAGTTTTTTAAAATACTTACCTAACTTGGGTTTCCTTGGGACTCTTCCATTTGAGGGTTCATGTCTTTAATCAGCTCAGAATTGTCAAACATTTTTCTCCCCAATATTCCTTCTAATCTCTTCTGAAACTTTTAATTAGATTTGTGTTGGACCTTTTCATTATCCTAAACTCTTTTCCATATTTTCCATCTTTTGTCTCTACTGAATATGTAAAATACACAGAGGATTTATGTAAAATCCTCTAATCTTTAAGTAATTTTCTCCTCAAGGGTGCTGTGTTCATTCATTGAGTTTTTCATTCAATGAACATATTTTTAATTTCTAGGTCTATTTGTTGTTTCCCAACCCCTTCTTTTTTATTAGTGTTTTTATTTTTGCTACAAAACTTGATTCCTTCTCTTACGTTTTTAAGCATTTTTATCATACTCTCCCTGCCTTTGTACGTCAATTAGCTCAATTATATAAAATTTGTATTTTACTGCTTATTGTGTCTACTGACTCTTGCTCCCAATGAATTATTTCATTGTATGTTTTCTACTTTTTTTAAGTCATGACCTCATCTTGAATGGGTCTTATTTTCTGAGAAAATACACAGAGATCTGTGTTGTTGGAGTGTCACTTCAGGGTGAGTCAGTATCACAGGCATTCCAGGACTATCCACTTTGGGACAGATCATTATGTTTATTCTCTGGTAGGAGTTTCCTGAACCATGCAGATATTTGAATGTTTTCTGAATGGATTAAAGACATGTTTTGGACCGAAAACCCTATGGCAAGCCCAGGGCTTAATTTCTCCAGGGAGACTGTCTCATACTAAACTCAAGCTGAAACAATTTCCTTGTCTTCCTCCTATGACAAGAGACAGAATTCATCTAATTCCCTCTAATTCATCTAATTTTCCTTTCCACTGAGACTTCAATTCTTCAAAAGTTCTGATTTATACTTCTTAGGATTCTCAGACCCTGTCTCCCGTCTTCAGTGAGTGTTAAAATTCAGGACCCTAAGTGTCCTGGGAACACAAGTAAGCACCCCCACATCAGTTAATGGATACATTGCTCTGATTTTCAGTCTTCTCCTTGTTTCCAACATTTATAATCTCAGCTACATAATTTTTACTGGATATGTGCACCCAGAATTTCTATGTTTGTGGTAAGAGGGATTTTAAGTGTTTAAGTCCATCATTTTCTGGAATTAGAAATCTTTATTTACACAGCCAAATCCAGAGAAATATAATTTCATAGCAATCTGTGATTGTTTACACAGCACCAAATACATTTGTTAAGTTGAAATACTTAGCCAATAATCCAGATGTTTTTGTCTATGCAGTGCCAAATATCCAGATGTGTGTGTCTCATTCATCTGCAATTTCAAAATATAATAAACTTGTGTTATTCAAGCACATTGCTATTTCACAATCCAAGGATCCTGTCTCTTTATTTGCCAAGACTAATTTTATTAACATACATAGCTTTCATTCTATTACAGATATTTACAATGCTGTGATTCTCTTCTATGTTGTTATTGTAATTCTTGTTTATTCACAAAACAATACTGAAGTCAGCAAATATTTATCAAATTCTTGTTGAGAGTGAAAAGAATAAAAAAGTACTCTGTCCTTTGAGATGTTAAAATCTAGTTAAATTTATTTATTCATTCTTTCATTCAATGCTTTTTCTGAGTCCATACCATATTCCTGGAGAAACAGTGAAGAACAAAGCAGAGTCCCTGCTCTTGGGAAGCTGACTGTCTAGTTGGATACAGACAATTACACAACTGATATATAATAAAATTTGCAATAAATACTATACAGAAAAATAGAGATGCTATGATAGAACATAATACATAGTCTCAATTTATAAAATTCAGGAAAGATCTTTCTTAAGAGTGACCTAAGCTGTGACCTGAAGGATATAAGCAAACAGTGAGGAAAGAATGTTCCAGAAAAACCATGGGAGGGGTTGTGAGAGAGCCTGAGACTAAAGGTCCTTAGAGGCTCATGGAACACAAAGACTGACAGTGTGGTTGGGATTGTCAGCAGGAGGCTGGTATGAAAATGGGGTTAGAAAAGGAAAATAGGATTAGAAAAGGAAGTAAGCATCTTAATCATATTTGACTAGGACAGGGTGCAATAATTTTCTAAGGGCAATAATTCTCAGTTGGCATATTGGAACAGAGAAATATGTGAAAATGTTGCTGGTGGGAAGGGTTGGGGAGCAAAGGGGTGAGTTAAGAGGTTAGTCTACATAAGAGGCAATGGTTATGTACAATAAAAAGATAATAGTAATAGAAATAGATGAATACAATCTATATTTTAGAGCTATAATTTGGTGGTGGATATGGGAGAAGAAGGAAAATGTCAAGATTGACTACGGCCAAAAGCACTGTACATAGGTACCACTTACCTCTACAAGGAAGCCTCCCAAATATTTTTCCCTCCGTAGATTTCTGCTCGTTCTAATGAGTGCCAATTTCCATGAAGAACTCTGACCCCATGATAAGATGACCAGAGAACAAGAATGCCCCAATGTACGATGAGCAACAGACCAAGAAGCAGTAGTCAGCTCAACCACCTAGGAGTTCGGAGGAGCCTACCCCAGGACCCAGATAAATATCCAGCATCTCAGAAATAGTCCATCCTTATGTGTTATCTCTGACTTTTGCTGGTTAATACGTTATAGTTAATTCTATTAATAGCATTTTGAAATGACAAATTTCATTCTCTGAATCCTCAAGGAGGTCCATCAGAATCAAGACAAGACTGATCTGAACTAGCACGAACACTCTTAAAACAGAGGTCTTGGGGAAATGACCTCACATATCGTATCCACAGGCTGGAGAGCTGACTGTAGTAAGCCTGCAGACAGAAATGCCCTACAGGTTTCAGGTACTAGATACACAGAAGAAAGATGGTGGGGCTTGTTTCTGTAGTTAAAGAAGTGACAAGAAAGCATGCCCCAGCCTCACAGTTGTGTGGCCCATTCTCTTCTCAGGTCTGGACTGCATATGTACACACACAGCAAAGGGCCCCTGATGCTAGGATGTCAAACGTTTGTTATTCCAGTTCACTTCTACAAAGATGATAAAATAAGCTGGTTCTTATTTAGGATCTGTGAGAGCTGATTTCTTGCATGTGGTAGTCTCACAGTCAATTCAAGATCCCTAAATTCACAGCATATGCAAAATATAGACACAAGGGCTCAGGCCTTTTGGGAAGGTTGCACTGTATTGGGATGCTGTAAATATCCAATGTTGGAGCAAGCTCCCCCTTACAGAGAGACTCAATACCTCAAATATTTCATAAATTGAGAAATGTTCAAGAGATGGTGTGAAGAATGCAAGTGATACAACTTTGTGCATAAAATAATTGGATTTCTATAAATAAAGATATTCATATATCTATACATTGGGGGGAGAAGTGTATACATTAATTTAAAAGATCCCGAAGTTTGATAGCTAAAATGTTAACAATGGTTACTTTGCAGGGAAGAGGTTGAAGGTTTATAGGTGACTATTTCCTTTTCTTTATATAATTAAACTTTCCCATAAAAAACACATATTACTTGGATATTTTACCGTTGTTTTTTTAAACAAACATCTGACATAATTCTTATAAACTAGTGTTTAAAGCTCGAAGGTGAAGAGTTGCTTTAGTGGCGTAGTTGGTGTTAGGGTACATGTGCATGTTATTTGTTGTTGTTTATTGCTACACTGCTTTATTTTACTATACCAGCAGGATGTGAGTTACCAAAACAGTATCTGATAACACCATATTACCAATATGATAGCACATAAAGGGTGGTTCTCACTCAACTAGCCATGAATAAACCAACTGGATAATTGCTGGCTGGTACTAGGGCACATAACTCCTCCATAATCAGTCTTTTATACTCAGTCCAGATAACTATATGTTCACCACTTGCTGCCTGAGGTTTGGTAGAAACCACTTAGTCACAATGCTCCAACAGACCACTTATCAGCCCTGGTAGGTATGTAACAGGTCAGGAAGAGGAGCACCCCAGAACCCCCAAACCTGCCCTTTTTGAATAGGTTTTGTTATTTGCCGCATTAAGATAAACATATAAAACTTTTAATGGAAAGGAATTTTAATATAATTAGGGTACAATACAGAAAGGATAAAGAACACAGTTACCAAGTAAAACATTTAAAGTTACCTATTTCCCCGAGGGCAAAAGTTTAGCTAAATAGGATTGGCAAATAGCAAGGCCCAAAAGCCCGCCACATGTTTAGAGGACCTCTCAGTAGAGACTCACAGAAAAGGGTTAGAAAGAGTTAGATAAATTTGGGAGGAAAAGACTAAAATTAAAATTAAGACGAAAGCTGCCATTGTTAACTTCTCTATGGGTTTTTCACTTATATCTGTTCCAACTGTAACAGGGTAGTCCAGAAAAAGAAAAAGTTCCAAAATCCTGGTTCCGCCCTAAGTGGGTGGAGCTGAAAAAAAAAAAAATTCTGCAGAGAAGAGAGAAGGAAAGAAGGAAGATGGAGAACAGCAAGGAGACCTGGAGGAGGCACGTAGAGCAGAGGGACATGTGAAAAACTGTGCTTACTTTTTGGTCTTGAACTGGTTGGAACAAATGTGGGTTAAAAAACCCGTGGGGAGGTTAACAATGGCAGCTGTCATCTTGATTTTGATTTTGCTCTTTTTCCTCCCAGATTTGTCTGACTCTTTCTGACCTTTTTCTATGGGTCTCTACTGAAAGGTCCTTTAAATGTGTAGCAAGTTTTTGGGCCTTGCTTTGGGCCAATCCTATTTGACTAGACTTTTACTCTCAAGGAGATGGGTAACTTTGGATGCTTAACTTAGTAACTATATTCTTTGTTCTTTCTTTATTGTACCCTAGTTGTATTAAAGTTCCTTTCCATTAAAGGTTTTATATGTTTGTCTTAATGTGGCGGATGGCAGAACCCATTCAGAGAGGGCAGGCTTAAAAGTTCTGGGGTGTTCCTCTCCCTGCCCTGTAACACAACCAGTATAAGACCAAAAAGCAAGCGCAGTTTCTTTACATGTTCCTCTGCTCCACGTGCCTCCTCCAGGTCTCCTTGCTGCTCTTTATCCTGCTTCCTTCTTCCTCCCTTCCTTCTGTCCTCTCTGCAGAATCTTCTTTCCCTGCCCAGCTCCACCCACTTAGGGAGGAACCAGGATTCTGGAACTTCCCCCTTTCCTGGGGACGACCCTGTTACAGGTAGAATCCCCAATTAAACTCGAAATACTTATTTGCATTTCTTAAAAAGACTTGCATACCCACTTTCAACCTATTGACTCTAACCTAATACCCTAAGAATTCAATGAAAACCTTAAATGGAATTCTTTCTCACTATAACTAACATGCTGAGCTCACTATAATGTACCACGCATTGTATATTGATTATGCATACACAGAAGTAGATGGCTCAGCCTAACGCCTAAAAGCATGAATTTTGGACAGTCTTCAGTTGGTTATCTTTATCTGCATGATCTTATTTATCACAATAGTCTTATGAGGGCAGTAATATGATCCCCATCTTGCAAATGGGGAAACTGAGGCTCACGTTGAGGAACTCATTCAAAGTCATATAGGGACAGTGAAATCTAGGCATGGAGCATGCATTTATTTACCTGACTCTAGGGTCTGTGTTTTTCAGCTCCTGCCAGATTACTCTCCCACCCCTACAAAGATGTGGCTTACCAGGGATATATACATTTTAAGGACCTATGTCATCAAGTTATTTGTGATGAGTCTGAATTTCTCCCCAGCAAGCTCCACAAAGGAACAGAACAGGCTTTCTCTTTTTCTTGTACATTCCTTCCCTCCCACTCTACACACACACACACACACACACACCAAGTCTCTATGAAATAATCACACTGGGACTAAGGAGAGTTTCAGACCCTGCCAGGGCTGTATGAGAGTACTTTTCAGAGGCAGTACAGGTGGGCCCCTCTCCCCAGTGCTCTGAGTTGTGAGGTCTTCCTCTCTGGGGTGCTGGCTACGTTATTGTTAGGACAATGCAGGGCCTTATTGGCTATCCCTCCTAAGCTTCCTTTCACATAGCAATTGGAAATGCCCACAGATGATCAGACAGGGATGCAACCACTTTAAAAGGCTCAAAGAATGCAAGTGATTTGACTTTCCTGACCTTAGTCTAGTTCATAGGGTAGTTGTGAAGCTCTGGAGAAGTTTCCTGGGAGGAAGTATTTTGACAAAATGTTGTAAGAGTTACTGTCTCTTAGTAGAAGCTGGCCACCATGGTGGTGGCCATATTATGGAGTTTATTAAGGCCATTTTAGGGAGTAGGGGAAGCCACACCAGGGGAGAGAAGCTGGAAGGGAGCCCTTGGGGTATAAATTCCCTCATTTGAAAAACAGATAATCATGTAGAAGTGTGTTGACGCCTCCATTAAAGAGCCTGGTATATAGTGAGCCTTCCCAGAATCTCTAATAGAGCAATCTAACTTGATTTTTAAAACTTAATATCGATCTTTATACCCTAGTACTAGCCTTGCCAGCTGCCCCTCCTGCCAGCAGATTTACTTGTACAAACAATTCATGGTCCCCTGGTAAGGGGATCAAGCTGACACATGCCATTGTTCAGAAGGCAATTATCATAATGAGAGAAAGCAAACTGAATGGAAGGCTGATCCAACTGCTAGGTTGATAAAGCAGAATAAAAGTGGCCGCTATGGAGAACAACACAGAGTTAATTTGTACATTTTTCCACAAGCCTGAGGCTGCATACACCACAACCATCCTCATAACCAAACAGGAGCTAATTACTTGTGTTAATTACCCAGCCCCCAGTCAGATCACAATGCTGGTTAAAGAGCCAAAGACTAAGCACTGGTGTTCTTCCTCTGGGCATAATACAGAGGCTCTTTGGGTTCCTGAATCATTGATATCAGTTCTCACCATCCTACAGATACAACCTCTGCAGAAGAGTAAAGTAGTTCTGTGGATGAGTGCAGCAGGTTCCCACTTCTTTGTCTTTCTCCTTTAAGATCTTCAACCTAAAATACTTTTCTGCTTTTCTTCTCTCTGCACACTAAAATGGTAAAAACTTCAGCAAAGTAACTTGATAAATTTAATTAATAATTAATAAACCAAAATGCTGTGTAATTCTGGACAAGGCAAAATGATGGAGCTAGAAGATAGATCAGGAGTTGCAGGAGTGGAGATGGAGGGAAAACAGTCAAAATGCAGAGAACTTAACATCACAAAGAGCAAATTTTTATATATTTTATTAGATAAAACAAAAATAATTTTAAGAAAAGAACACTAAAACTTGCACTCTTGGTTTTCTTCTTCATTTCTCTTTATTAGAAATGGCTAAAATAAAAAACAAAACAAAAAATTGCTAACATGTCTTTTTTTGACAAAAGAAATCTTTGAAACATTAATTAAAAAACAAGAGGAAGGGAACAATTGGTTGGCTCACTCATTTGTAATAAATATCCTGTATCTGTTTGAAATGATTGAGCAGGTGTGACTCGCCCTCCCTGAAATGCTACACTAGTGTCTACCAAAATAGTGTAACAAAGGTTTGAGCAATTTTCCGTTGAGACCAGTCAAACAGTAATAGCCATGAAGACAAGAGACTTGGCTATAAAGCAGAAAGTTCACTCAATTACCCACCTGTTTCATCTCTGTGTGTCTCCCAGTCTGTATGCCTGTTCAGAGACAGGTTTCTGATTATTTGAGCCATGCCAGGGAAATGCCATCATAGTTGGCAACTGTCCCCAATAACAACTTTATATTGCACTCTCTTCAAAGGGCAGGTACAGCCTGAGGTTCTTTGACATCTTATTTCAATAACAGTTGCTTTTAATAAAATCTTAAATGGACTTTTTGATGAGTTATAATATGCATCTTTCTTTTCTTCTCCTTGGAAATGCATGACAACTCCTCCAAAAGGCTGATGCAACAATGCAGTCTTAACTATCACAAAGGTCATTCATTATCACAGCAACCTAAAAACTTACATCTCCAAAATAATCACACCAGAGCTGATAGACAATTTTGCATTCATTTGTAATGTTAAGTACTTAATCAACAAGTTAAATATTCTTCAGGTTCACAAGAATGATGACAACATCTGAATAGTTTTTTTATCACTTAAGTGGGGTTTGTCTGATTAAAGCTGACAGACATAAGAAAGCTAATAGCTTTACCTGCAGGCTTTCCCCCCACCACCTTGTTGGGATTATGATGTGATAAAATTAGATCTTAAAATGTTTGCATGTTTATGCCCTTAAAATTATATGCATACCTTTGTTGCAGAAGCAAAAGGAAAGAAAGTAATCTTAGAGGATTTCTACTGCAACCATTACCTGTCAACACTGGGTTTGGTTGAGGAATCATTAGCTTTTCTTGAGTGCAGGGTCACTGAAGCTTATTCTATCTCAAAAAATTGTAAGAAAACACATGAACTGGGCCTAAAGCTGAAACCTGTAAAAAATCAAGAGGAAGGGAACGATTGCTTGGATCACTCATTTGTAACCTTGGCTTGATTTACCCTCCTCGGGCAGCATGCTTTCTCTGCCCCCTGCTTGCATGCTCCCTCCATCTCTCTCAAAACAGCAACAACAAAATAACCCACAAACTCCTTTTAGTTGCCTCCTCCTTTTAACTTTCTCATGATTCTATATGACTTTCCTGGCTTCTTTTTCTAGTATCAAAACCATTGCAAACTTCCAGGATTCACTGTGTTTCTGTTTTAAAAGCTGAGAGAGAAAAACAGGATCACTTCACAACACTTTTCCGTATCAGTCTGTCCTGGGGATCACATGTCAACACCAGCTACTCAGTCCAATGTAGGGTAACATGGTATGAGCACAGCCATTGGGGGGGGGGGGGGCACTGAATGGTCATTTGCATTAGGAAGGGAGGGTTGGTAAGACTGTGGGGGCTGCTGTGCCTTCATCTAGTGGCTGAGCAGTCTCTAATTCAAAGACATGTATACATACCTGTGTTAACTGCAGAATGATTTACAATGACCAAGATGTGGAAACAACCTAACTGCTGACAACAGAGGACTGGACAAAGAAGATGTGGTATATATAGTTAATGAAACACTACTAAGCTGTAAATAAGGTGACCTTCTGCCTTTTGCAACAACATGATGAACTGACATGGTATTTTGGCTCGTAAAATAAATCAATGGAGAAAAACAAAAACCGTATTATCTCACTCATATGTGGCACATAGAGAAAACAAATTTATAAGCGAAATTTAAAATTAAATAAAATTTAGACCTTGAAAGTCCAAAACACTGCCTATCAGTAGCTACCAGAAAGGAAGGAGGAAGGAGGACAGGTAAACTGGGTAAAAGGGGTCAACTGAATGAAGGACAGAATTGGACTTCTACTGGTGAACTTGGTTTGGTTGATCTTGGTTTATAATGGCGCATACCTGAGACTTACATGATGTTATAATGCGGTATTACTTCAAAAATAAATAAATACAAAAGGCAAAAATAAAAAATACTGACTTTTTTCTACAACAGGGCCTTAAAACATAAATATCTACAGTCAGTTAGATGATAGAAGTGAGTTAAATGGGCCTAGTCAACAGCATGTATTGAATGAGTGGGAAGGGCTTTGCGGAACTGCAAAACACAGTCTGGTGTAAAGGAGATGAGAAAATGAGCTCCTGTGCAGCTCTAACGTGCAGAAAAGAGGACCTAGTTTTGGTAGATGTGATATTTCAACAGAACTCAGAAATCTGGTATTTGCTATAAAGTCTCCCAAACTTTCATGTTGGCTCAAAGTTTTTGAACGATGTGGGTCAACCAAAACATTCCCTTGCTTCTCTTCAACCAGTTGAATAACCTCAATCCCCAGCCCCTCCTGAACACATAAGGCGGCGAGGGAGATGCCACCAGCTGTAAAGGCAGCCATTCTGCTTTCCAGCAATGCTGATCATTTAAAATTGTTTCATACATTTGATTCCATCCCCTCAGTGTACCCATTATGATGTGAAGGAGGGGACAAGTGGAAAGTTCTTCAGCCTGGTGGCCAGGCAGTTCCCACGGCACATCTACTTCTTCATGTTCCATTTCTTCCAAGTACCTCACGTGATCCATTCCCTTCATCCTGCTTGCCCTGCTCAGAACACGTGCCAGTCAGTGAAAGGCTCCCTCAGATTGTGGGGGCAGGGTCAGAGGTCAGCCAGCCAGCACAGAGCTCATAAAGCTGTATTACCTTTCCCACTTGCGTCATTATATGCCTATTAACATAATTTGAGACTCTTTGATAGCAAGTTCATAGTATTGAGTCCCACTGCATTTAAAGTAAATGTAAGTGCTTAAGATGCTTTCCTTGTTGTTTGTTTGTTTTCCACATAAGCACTTAACTCACCTGCGCTTGTGAAGTTGGGTTCTCAGACCTTAGTAAATCTTACATGGTCCCAACTAAATCTCTTCTTGGTAGATTTTGCCCAAACTTCTGTTGCTGCTGTCATCCAAACTATTAACATATCCATATTTATTATTTGTACTCCAAAAACTATATAAGCATACGGTGTTGCCTAATTTTTAGGTTGATTTCTTTAAGGTATTTTGTCTGTATAGTCATGTTTACTCTATATGCCTTCTGATAATTCTTCCCTTTTACTTATCTGGCCTCAGAATTCCATCTTTTTTCCCTGGGAGAAATGAAATCATTATTTCTAAAGTCCAGGACGCATATCAGGCTGTGTTCTATACTCTCCTTGAGTGTTGAACAGAGACAACCAGATCACTTTCTCTCCAGATTCTCATCACACCTGCATCTCCAACCTGTTGTTCTTTATTGAACAGAGTTAGATCCTTAACAATAGTTTCCCTCATTCCTCCTTCTGGCTTGAGAATTAAAAGAGCCAGCATGATCTACTTCAGCTATGATGAAGCAAAAGCTATCAGATTAATCACCCACTGAAAACAATTATAAATAAGCTGGTTAAAATACAAAAGCCAAGAATGGCACATATCAAAAAAAGTAGCAACAACAAATGTTGGCAAGGATGTGGAGAAAAAGGAACTCTCTTACACTGCTGGTGGGAATGCAAGATGGTC
>JAGFMF010011673.1:8261001-8281676 GCA_019455555.1 Galemys pyrenaicus | reverse complement strand
GCACAGGGGACTGAGGTGATGGTGCACTGGTGTTACAGTGATGGGGAATACATGGGGATTACAATTGATGTCAAATATATGTAAATTTAAAAAATTATAAATTAAAAAAATAAAGAGTCAACCAAGAAAAATAAAATACAAAAGCATTGGAGAGCAAACAAGACATCCAGGGTCCCAAGGGACTGGGATCCCAATGATACAGGAAATGCATTAAAATGTGCCTAATATTTTCTGTACAGTCTTCCCTTGAGGCATCTGTTGGCCGCTAAGTTGTATGTCTATAGGCTCAGGTGGGGGTCCCTGAGACAGATTAGTAAGCATGGTGCTCATTAGAGGTTATTTTAATATCAACCTCTGTGTATTGTATGGAAGGCCCAGCTGACCACACAGAGCTACACAGAGCAATTCTTCTGAGTTGTCCCGCTTTGGCTGCTCAGGGTCCCAGCAGCCCTTAGAAGGAGGTGTACCATGGGGGGAGCAGTTTTCTTCAGCAGAAGCAATCTTCAAAGGGCCGATGACTGAAGCCTGCCTTCTGACAAGACTACAGCAGTTGGAAGATTAAGTCTCTCATGCTTGACAGGGGATCTAACCAGTGCATCAGAGCATACTGAGACTGAGAAACTAAGCAGAAATCAGCCTCCAAAGGCTTAAAGAGCTAAGCATTAACTTCATTAGTCTTCTGGTTCAAGAGACACAACTATTGAAATCCGGGGTGTCCAAAGAAGGAAATGCATCAATAAGCTCCCAACTATTCAGTTGAGACCTTGAAGAGCGATCCCTGAGGTAAAAGAAGCTTGAAATAAGCATCAGACTTGGAGCAGAGCGAGGTGATCAGCAAGTGTTCTACCAGCTACCTAGAAAAAATGAAATCCTCTCTAAAGGAGGGCGGCAACATCCAAATTCTCTGTAATGTTTCCTGTACAGTGTCCAACATTCAAATTGAAAATTACCAGACATTCCAGGAGACAGAAACACATGGGAAGAGAGGAGGGAGCAGAGAGAGAGAGAAAACAGAACATAGAAGCAGACTGGGCCATTTAGATATTAAATTAACAGACACAGAATTTTAAAAGCTATCATCAACACTCCAAGTAATAAAGGAAAAGTTGGGGAATTTCACCAGAGAACTGGAATCTATAAGGAAGAATCAAGTGGAATTTATGGAACTGAAAAATACAATAATACAAATTAAAAATTCAAAGGACTAATTAGCAGTGATGATAAAAAGCACAAAGCAGGTTCGGTGAGTTAGAAGAGAGATGAGCAAAAAATATCTGGATGAAACAACACAAAGGAGAAAAAAAGATTTTTCAAGTTTAATGGACATGAGAAACAGTAAAAAGTGTCTAAAATACAGGAAATTGGCATGATGGATGAACAGACAAGAGAAAATAGAGGAGCAGCAACATTTGAAGACATTTCAAAACTGACAGATTTCAGAGCCTTGTGTTATTCCGCATCAGAGGCTGCCTGCAGACTGGCAGTTAGTCCTTCAGCACCTAAACCAACTGTCACCCCTAGTATGACTCCCCACTGAGAAAGCACTTAGATCCACATAAGTTCTCTCACTCCTCCTCACATGATCCTATGCGATAAGTATATCAGCAAATGAAGAAAATGAGGTTGCAAGTTAATTCCTGGACCAGAGTCACCAGACACTGGCTGTGTAGCTGAGACGGATGCCAGATCTGCTGGACTCCAAGTCTCTATTGCTATCTTTGTCAGTATCTTCTACTGTCACCTTCTTTCATAGGAAGACACATTTACTAGACTTTCTCCCCAAAACTTGCTTTAATAATCTCCAAATTAAAAACAGGAATTCTGCGGGGGCAAGTAAGACTTGGAGTGACAACTCTAGGAAGTTCCTGGAGGATAAGAAACACCTGGTAGGGGTCCCCAAGGCAGGTAGAAAGCCTGGGGGAATGACAGTTGAGGAAAGAGAAAGCAAAAGAAAGGTGACTATGTCAGAAGGGGGAATGGAAGCATATACATCCAATTCTTTCCATTTTTTTTTCTTTTTTTTTTTCTTCTGGCAACTGGTCTTGTGGTCAGAGAAAAGCAATTCTGTCTGCCCTCCTCTGTGTCCCCACCCCTTCTGCACTCAGAGCTGTGCTATGCTCCCATTCAGTCACATTATAGTTAAAAAGACCTTTGTGAACTGACCTGGGGCCCTGCCTCCCACTGCAACACAGCTTCTGTGGGAGCATGTGTCTGATTCCAATGGCCCACTTACCACTGACCTGTGAACACAATTGGGATCTGTCTGCAAATGAGAGGTTAAGTGAAAGCACCAGATGATGAATTAACCTCTTCACAAAGTGGACGTGGTTAATCACCAAAGGAACATGGAAAAGCACAGAGTACTGATGTAAATGGACAGAGAAACTTGCAGGTTTCAGGTAGGTGGGAAATTCCTCTGGAGACCTAGGGAAGTATGGGGCCAGCTGTGAAACATAGGTGGGGTTCTGCAGACCCCGGAAGGAGGGTGAAGAAGAGCAGCTAGTTGGGTACAAGGATGACTAAGCTGGGAGGGACTAGGAGTTTGGGTAACCGTCCCCACTATTCTCTTCAGACTGCTTGGCACTGTCCTCCTTCATTCCTGACCAAGAGAAGGGTGGGGTTCTAGTGATGCCTGGAGCTTCAGGGTCAGCACTTTGCTCAGCTGTCACGTGGTGTTGTGCCGGGCTATAGGTACATAAATGCTGCCGCTGGCCTGCCGGGCCTTTCTCCATGCCTGTCCCAGGAGCTTGGCTCCTTCTGTCTGCTCACCGCAATCAAGCCTTCTGTGCAGGCCAGTCCAGATCCAGAAACATTTAGGAGGTCTGGTCAGCTGCCAAGCCTTGCAGCACAGTGAGGAGACAGAAGAGAGAAAGGGCAGCTGGGCCTGAGAGCTTTGTGCGAAGAGGACAGGCTTGTGGGGAGCACTCTCCTGAGTGGGTATCTGGGGGGCTTGGAGGAAAAGAATGTGAGGTAACTCTACCTAAGGACCCAGCATTTCAAAGACATGGAGCCTACGGATCAGATCCACTTGGTCTTTCTACCCCCCCACTCTGAGAATCTTGCAGTGCCTGAATGGGGAGGGAGGACAGCAGGGCAGGGCCAAGTCTTGCTCCTCAAGCAGGATCTGAGTCTGCGCTCCTGCCCTGACTAGCCTGGGCCAACCTGGAAAATTTCAGGTTCCTGATCTTAAAAATGCAGGTGACTGTGTAGGTAATTCCGCCACAACATGACATAGGAGGAGACACAACATGACCTAAAAAATCACCACTTTATACTGCAAACAAAAACTACAGCACTGATGGGAAATGGGTTTAAGGGCAAAATACCTATGAACTTTGTCGGTGGATGCAAAATAAGATAGGAACCTAATAAAAATGGAAACACCATTTTACATGCATTAAACAGTTGAAAAAAAAAACAAACATGACTGTTATGAAAGTCTGCTTCTTCATCTTGAATAAGACTTGAAGTGTGCTGGGGAAGTCAGCTCCACACACGCCATAGCTTGTGAGTTGTCATGAAGTGGTGAGAGGAGAATTCTCTGAAATTGGATGGGAAGTGGTGACACCAGATGCAGATGGGTGTGACTTCTGAAACATGGAGAACTGCAGCTGGCAGGTGTTTGAGGTGTGTGTGTGTCTGTGTGTTTAGTGTGTTCCCAGGCAGCTCACCCAGCTGAGCCTGTGTGTGTGTGGACAAAATCACACAAGCAGAAGCAAACTTCACATTATGCTCAAATTGTTCCCCATTGTGTTAGGCACATGCTCATTTTAAAAACAATTGTTATCACAGAATTGCCTGGATTAATTGCCTCATGGGAAGGAAGGTGATGAGGATTAAATTAGATGATTTCTGTAGGTATTGAACTCAGTGCCTGATAAATGGTGAATAAATATTGTTAGACTAACAATTATAGATCAACTGATTATATTTCATACAAATCAAAGAATGAGTTCAGAAACGTTAGAATACCTAATTGTGACATGGAAATGGAGGCACTGGGAGCCGGGTTGGTGGTGATGATTGACTTATGAGGAGAAACCATCTTGAAGAGCACCCAGCCTGAGGTCTCAGCAGGTATGCTGGGTCCTGTGCAGGAGGACACCTGAACACTTTCCCACCTCCACCCGCGCATGTGACCACAGAGACACACCCGCTACCAGGGCATAGGCCCCACCTCCACACACCCACTTGTATTTTGTTGATGAGGGATTTGGACAGGACTCAGAGGGCACCTCCCGTGGTGTCAACAGAAGTCACGCAGCAGTATTCAGCTAGCAAATGGGTTTATCTGGAGGGATCGAGATAGCTTTATCCACATGAGCAATGTGGGAATTGTTAGTTACCATGAGAAGTAAAACAGGTGTTGACTGGGTGACTATTTTAAGTTGAATTTAATTTAGCACTTGGATTTGGTGAGGGCTATTTATAAGGAGTGATACCAACTGAGGCTCCAGTTTTGGACAGGTGGGTGCCCATGTGTCCTGTGGCTGTCTCTGGGGTGTACCACACCCAATTCAGCTCAGAAGCAGGCCTCACACAATCAATGGGGCACACTCAGAAGCTTCCACGCTGCGGAAAACAGCTCTGCGTGCATGCATTGAGTCAAGGCTCAGCTGCTGCACAGCTATAACATGCAGGGCACGGGCTGTGCTGGGACACACAGGCCTTTGTCCCCCCTGACCTATCCCTTCAAGAAAGACAAGATGAAATGCTTCCTCCCAACTGAGGGATCCCCTTCCTCATAAAGACCTTTAGAATCATCCACTGGACATAAAGGAACCTGTCCACCTGCCTCTCTGAATTAAAACAGACTGAGCTGGAAGCCTGGGCATTGGCTTCCCCAGTAGAGCAAAGCTGGGCCTTTTCCAGAACAAAATTGACTTTAGAGGCAGTTGTGTTGTCAGGGCCCAGCAGAGAAGGGTCACAGGCCTGGCTGTAGGAGGGCAAGTTTGGCAGAATCTTACCTGCCACAAGCAGCCCAACAGGCAGCACGGGGCAAGCAGGCGGCATCTGCAGGGGAGTTTCTTAGACAGAACCAAAGTACCGAGCAATCAGGGCAGAGCAGGCGAGCAGGACAACTCTGCTGGAGGGGTGGTGTGACAGGAGTCAGAGGGAAAGGTGAGGAGGGGGCTCAGGTTTGAGGTGTCCTGCAAGCCTTCAGTGTAGCAGTGAATCTGCAAGTTAGCTGAGCACTCGTCTTTACCCCGGCTCTGCAACTAGGGCTCGCAGCACCTCCAGAGGGAACTTGGCGCTGCACACCGTGTTTGAGCTGAAAATAAGGCCAGCACAACAAGGCGTCTGGAAAATGCTGAGCAGGGCCCGAGACCTGGCAGGCTGCATATCATTTCCCAAGCCTCCCTGGCATGCAGTCTGCACCTCCAGTTAGCACTGTCCCTCCTAGCCTGGGCACGGAGACAGTGACACATTTTAAATTGGACCTGTCCCTTTCGTCTTGTGAGATGTCAGACTGTTCACAGGGAACCCAACCTCGCATTCAGCTTGTTCGCACTGTGACAAGGGACTGCCAGACCTCCAGGCCCAGATGGCTGGCATTGTTGAGTTGGAAGTTCCAATGATGTTTTGGTCATCCCAGGGCAGCAGTGACAGGGAAGAGAAAACCATGAAGGAACAGCCATTCTGACTGAAGTTTTACTCTTGCCCAGGAAAAAGGCCAGTCAAAACTGAAGTTGGATTTTCCTTTGTCATCTTTAATGTGTTACCTGGTGAAGATGGAAGAGGAGGCATATGTTTCTGGAAGATTTTGCTATTTGTCATTCAGTCAAGGCAAAAGGCCTGTCTCTCTGAGCACACAGAGTGAAGCATCACTGTGCAGGCTTGGTCCCAAAGCAGCACGTTGGCACGCCCACGTGCTGGTTCCTGCTCTCTAATGGCCAGGGACACACCACTGGTGTTTACAGATGTTAGTCTGGTCTCAATGTCCCTTCTGTCCCGGTTCCTCCAGAAGGGTAAGCCTGAGAGGAAGAGCTGGGCTCTCCAGTGCCTGCCAGCCTTCTCAGAAATGTTCCTCAACTGGTGACAGGCAGAACACTGCTTGCTATTTATCTGGTCCTAAAAAGGAAAGTGGTCCCCTCTTCTTCTCACAAGGGTGGAAGAACACACCCAAATTTGCAGTTTCCTCATATCTACAGGTAGGGAGCAGTCGCCCCCCACCCCCCCCCCATCACCATCGACTTGTCTTGGGGTAGTATTTTCTACCTTAATATGTATTTGTAGTAGCCTGGCTATTTGAACTCCAGTCACAGTTCATGACTTCAGAGTGGTGCTATTAAGAGAATTATTGGCCATGAACTTCAAATTATACAGCTTCTTCACTGGGAGGATCATTCATGGAGAGCAGGTAGTACAACAGCATCAGGCCAAAAAGACCCCACTGGAGACTGTAACTCTGAACTAGCTGAAGGAAAACTTGAGGTATGTAAGGCAGTGAGGAATGGAGGGAACTCACTGACAGTAGCTGTAGAAAGATTATGGACACAGCTGCACGCGGAAGGCCTCCCCAGTAACCAGTCTCTTGATCATCCCACAGAAGCTTCCTTTGGAACAGTCTCACAATCAATCTACTTATTACGTCTCTCATGCACACAATCCTCCCTCCTGACTAAAGAAACTGTTTTTCTTGATTCTCTTGTTGCCCACCTCCTGGACAAACTTCCAGATAAATCACCCTAAATTATTAATTTTGCCCTGCTCACTTTTCTTCTCAAAAACCTTGAATTCCAATTTAATTGTGACTCTAATTACCCATCCTGTTTTATTCCCATTGTCCTATTGCAAGGGACTCCTGATTTGGTCAATGACTACTCCCCAGATTTGTTCAAAATCACAATACCCATTGAAAACTCCAAGTCCATTCCCACTCAGGCAACCTTTTTTCTGTCAATGTCCAGCCTCAAGTGGCCTTTTTAGAGTTATGTTGGCAGAAATGATGTAAAAACCTTCAAAACTCTTCTCCCCATAAAAGCATTAAGAACACTGGCAAATACCACCAGAATCAACTTTTTCAGAACTTGGGAAATTTAACCAAAGCAAAGTCACACCAGGGGTGCCTGTTTCTCCTCCTTCCCCAACTATCTTTCTGCTTCTACCAACTCTGCGACTCTTTTTTCTCCTCTTCCTCAGCTTATTCAACGTGAAGATGATGAGGATGAAGATCTTTAGGATGATCCACTTCCACTTTGGGGCAGTGAAAGTTTTGGGGGCACTCAACTACACAAGAGGTCAAAACACCTAACCCCCAGGTTGTCTGAAGGGGTCAACTGTGTGTATGACTATGATAGATATGTAGATAGCAGGAAAGAGAAGACTGAAAGTTGTGGAGAAAGCAGACTGCTTAGGGATCTCAGGAATCAAGGAACCACTTGAAAGTGAGTGTCCTGTGTTTCTTATTTGCTTTCTATAACTCAGACTGGGTGATGGAGAATCTGGCAACCTGGAAACACCAGTGGGGAGCTTAAAAATGAAAAAGAAAAAACTTGTAGCCAATAACTACCAACCCCAACCAAACATCAAAGACAAACTGCTGGCATACAACCAGAATGGGGGCCTAGATTCTCACCCCAGCAGGCCGTAGTGAGACCCCCTCTGTCCCCTGCCCACTAGGATGGTGTTGGACTGGGTCAGGGTCAGATGGGTGATCTTCCTTGTGATGAAATTGTTCTATATTTTAACCGTGATGGTTACACAAATATACACATGCTAAAATGTCACTGACATACAATAGAATTGTACCGATGTCATTCCCCTGGCTTTCATATTGTACTGTGTGGAACAGTGTATTATTTAAGATGTTACCTTTGGGGAAAATGGGATAAATGGAACAGGGGGCCATTCTCTACTATCTTTGCAACTTGCTATGAATCTATAATTAATTCAAAAGAAAAAATTAAAAGAAAAGTGATTAATTCTGAACACAGTTGCTTGGTTTTTAATATCAGACCCTATTCTAAGTGGAAACAACAATACTCGCAAAGACATAGAGGCACTTCTCATCCACTGTTGATGGAAATGTAATTTAATACAGCCTCTATTGAAAACAGTATGAAGATACCTTAAAAAAATAAAAATGGAGGGGCCTCCCTGGTGGCGCAGTGGGTTGAGCAATGCACTGTGGGGCGGACCACGGCCGCTGCAGCACGAGTTCGATCCCTGCCGCGGAGGGGACCCACATGGCGTAGCGGACCTCTCCTGCCTCGCCCGCTGCTCCCCTCAGCAGTGTGTTTCAGTTCATAGGACTGTTCTGTACCCCCCTCTCTCTGGTGAAACTCCTCATCCCTTATACCTCTGGTCTGTACCCCAGTTCTTGTATGCATAAATAAATCTTTAAAAATAAATAAGTAAATAAAAATGGAAATACTATATATACAACAAACCCCTGCTAGGTGTTTACCCAGAGAATAGGAAAATTCCAATATGAAAATTCATGCTCTCCTATGTCCATAACAACCTTATTCAGTAACCAAGTCATAGAACCAATCTCAGGGCCCAAGGACAGACACAAGGATAAAGAAATTGTGGATTATACACTCAGTGGAATACTACTCAGCTATTAAAAAGATGAACTCATGCCTTTCAGGACAAAATGGGTGGCAGTTAAGATGACTGTGCTAAATTAAGTAAGTCAGAAAGTGACTGTACAACTACTTTCTGGTAACTGTCTAGTTACACTTATTTGTGTAATATAAAGAACCAAAAAACATACACTGGAAAAGCACAACAAAAGTAATTCTTAAACTCTGTGAAAAATATACTTGTTACCAGAGGGAAGAGAAGTGGGGAGAAAAGAACAGGGGAAATAAAAGGATAGGATAGGATATAGGTACAGGGATGTTGAGGAGAATAACTACAGTATGTGCACATATGGAGCTATGATATAAAGCTCAGTGTTATAAAGATATGGAAATGACTAAGAAATTAATATTAAAAGTTCACCCAAAAAAACAGAAATAAAATTGATTTTGGTATACTGATACTGTATACTGTAGTCTTGCAGTAATTCACTTACTAATTGATCATATCAATCACAGATGATAATATTGTCTTGCAAATAAAAACTGCCTTTCCTTTTCCAATCTGAATGGTTTTTTTGTTGTTGTTTATTTAAAGTTCCTAGTTTTCCTGGTTAGACTCTTCAATACAATGTTGAATAGAAGTCATGACAGTGGATATCTTTGTCTTATCCCTGATCCTAGGGGAAGGTAAAGATTGAATGTCAACTGTACTTTTTTGGTTGATTCCACTTACTAGGTTAAGAAAGTTACCATCTTCTACTGGGTTCTTATGAGGATTTATTTTTTTCCAATCAAGAACAAATTTTAGATTTTGTTAAGTGCTTTTCCTATAACTATTAAGATAATTAATTTCTCCTTTGATGCATTGGTTATGTTCTTTAGTTTACAATTATTTGAAGAGTTTCCAGGTAATCAATCTGTTATTGATTTATAATATAATTCCACCATAGTCAAAGAATATACTTATTATATGACTTGAATCTTTTTTAAGTGTATTGAGACTTATTTTATGAATCAGAGGATGATGCTTCTTGGTAAATCTGCCATGTGCATTTGCAAAAAATGTATATTTTACTGTTAAGTGGATTGATCCATAAATGTCAGTCAGCTCAAGTTAGTTTATAGTGTCGTCTGAGTCTTTTATATCCTGACTAATCTTTTGTCCATGTGTTCTATCAATTACTGAGAGACTGGTATTGAAATCTCTGACTATAATGTGGGTTCATCTATTTCTTTTTGTAAAACGATCAGTTTTTACTCCATGTATATTGAAGGTCTAGTATTCAGTGCAAAAATGTGTAGGATTTTTATGTCCTCTTGATAAATTGTTCCCTTTAGAATTATAAAATGACATGGTTTTTATCCCTGGAAATATTGTTTTTTTTCTGTAAGTTACTTTGTCTGACACTGATACACTCTCTCCAGCTTTCTTTTGATAAGTGGTTATCATGCTATGGCTTTTGCATCCTTTTACTTCTAAACTATCTGTGACTTTTATTCAAATTGCATTTCTTGTAGCAGCATATAGTCTGCTCCAGGTTATATTCCTGGCCTTTCTCACATGCCAGAGCAATGAATAGTGTGCTGTCACCCTGCTTCTCTCCAACACCCAGGCTTCTCCCCAGTCATGGTGGGGATTAAGCAAAACAGATGGTGGGATTGTGACTGTGTGCAGAGAGAATTTTCAGTTTTCCCTGCCACAAGCACTATCTATAGCAAAGGCTAAATCTCAGCATACCATATATATCTGCTGTGTAACCTTATGCAAACTCCTTAACCACTCTGAACCTCAGTTTCCCACCAATAAAATGAATTGAATCATGTTGGCTCAGCAGGATTATTGAGAGGATTATAAATAATCCATGTATAACTACTTCCCCAGGGCTGGAACTCATTTAGTGTGAAATACTACCATCATCATTATTATTTTTCTATTAATGTATGTATCATACAAATGCATATATTTACATTTCAAATCAACCTCTTAAGTAAGCACAAAGAAAAAATCAGAGTTTTTCAAAATTAACATTCTGCGTTAATTTTGGTAGGGAGGTAATAAAAGTAATGATCAGCATTTTTTTTTTTTTCAGTGCAACTGTCTAAATTCAGCATGCAAATGCCTCTTTCCAACACTACAAGTGCTCTGGCCCCATCTCCAATGGGAAAGCAGGGCCATATGGAGAGGGCAGTGCCTGTATTCTCCATTGCTCTGCTTTTGTGCCTTTCTCAGACAGTAGTCTGCCCGGGTGCTTACTCTCGAGTTGTGTGATTATGACTCCCACCTTGCATAAACCTGACAAGGAGCAAGGGTCCTGGATTTTCATCAGGCACTGCTAGTGGGTCTTTTCCATCTGACATATTAATTCCTGCTTTTTCCTGTAATGATAATTCATGCTCCTTGGCAGCATTGTGTAATGCACAATGCAGGGTGCCAGGAATCTTCTTGCAAACTTCAGCAGGGCTGCATTGTAATGTGCCACTAGATTAATCCAGTCATCTAAAATGCATTTTTTAAAAGTCAAAGGTCTTTGCCATGAATAACCTGGCAAGTATTTGCTCTTCATTATAACTTTCCTCTAATGGAATTTAGGGAAATGAAATGAGAGTTATTAGCCAAATTTATAAGACTGTCTCTTGAGAAAATAGGCAAGAAGAGGGGCTGACTTAGCAGACAAGGTACATTGGTTGGCTATCTAGCCCAGGAGAGAGGGTTGACTCCAGTCTGCAAAGACAAAATATCTCCTTTCCCAACAACATTCTCCTGCACTGTCACTGGAGAGCTACCTGTGCTTATAATTCAAGGAAGTTCTGTGCACATCCTCCATCACGTTTCTCTCCATGTTTTCAAAATTTTACCCACAATCCCACTTTTGAGTATTTATCCAAAAGGATTTAAATCAGGATCTCAAAGCGAGATTAACACTCCTGTGCTAATTATTATTACTATTAGCAACTCCATTTCACAAGATGTGGAAGTGACCTAAATGACTGCCAGCAGATGAGCGAATAAAGAAAACATGTCATATACACACAACAGATACTATTCAGACATGGAAAAGAAATTCTGCGATGTGGAATAACATGTTAAATTAGCCAGTTACAAAAATGTATGATTACATTTCTATAGGGTATCTAAAATTAAAATAGTCACATTCATAGAATCAAGAGTGGAAAGGTACTAAAAAGAGGGAATTGCAGTTATGACTCAACAGTCATAAAGTTCCAGATAAACATGATGAATAAATTCTAGAAAACTGCTATACAGCATTATATCTAGAGTCAACAATAATTTTAAATTTATTTAAACAAAAATTTTTAAAGTGAAATTTTTACAAGTGTAGGGCCCACCCTGGTGGCGCAGTGGGTTAAGCAATGCACTACGAAGCAAACCACAGTTACTGCAGCATGAGTTCAATCCCTGCCGCCGGCCACGGAGGTGACCCACATGGTGCGGCAGACCTCTCCTGCCTTGCCCGCTGCTGCCCTCAGCAGTGTGTTTCAGTCAAAATCTTCCTGTTCTGTTCCCCACTCTGTCTCTAGTGGATCCTCTCATCCCCCCACCCCCGCACTTCTGGCCTGTACCCCAGTTCTTGTATGAATGAAAAAAAAATTATGATTATAACTTCACTATAGAGTCACAATGTTTACCTTTACTGAATGTTTACTGGACTCCTTATGCATCATCTCTCCTGCACCTACTCTCCAAAACCTATTTATTAGAAACTAGAAATTTGAGAAGGAAGAAAGAGAGGGAGTGAAGGAAGAGGGATATGTGTGTGTGGGACAGAGAGAGAGAGAGCATCTTGTATGGAAAATGGGTGGCCAAGGCTTCTGAAAGAGGAAGGAACAATTTCCTCCACATGGAGTGGAGAGGTATGACTGCTGCCTGGGGAGAAACAGACCTGGTGCAAACATGAGGGCTCCCCTAGGACAAACCCTAGGGCAAGAGTGCCAGGGAAGATGAGGGGACCCCAGGAGTGGGTATGGAGAATGTGCCTGTTTTGCTGGGTCCACAGCAGAGTCCTCTTTCTCCTTGCATGGGATACGTCAAACATCTGTATACTGTTCTTAGATTAGAAGGCGCTCAGAACAGAGATTTAAACCATGAATGACAGTAGCACTGATATTCTTATTAAGGGGCTATATGAATTTGCTAGGGCAGCCATAACGAAGCAACACAGGCTGGGTGGCTTGCACAACTGAGGTTGATTTTATTTTCTCACAGTTATGGGGACTGAAAGTCTGAGATCAGTGCCAGCAGGGTTGGTCTCTGCCATGATGTCCCTGTGTCTACACAGGGTCCTCCTTCTGTGCCCGCATCTGTGTCTAAGCTCCTCTTCTAAAGGACAGCAGTCATAAGGGACTAGAACTCACTTTAATCACCTCATTTTGACTCAATTACCCTTTGGACCTTATCATCAAACATTTTCACATTCTGAAGTGCTGGGGGTTAGGACTTCAATATACAAATTTTGAGGGGACACAATTCAGCCTATTAGCCCCAAAATTAATTTTTTTTAATTATAACTCAGTATAGAGTCACAATGTTTACTGTGTATTTACTGGACTCCTTATGCATCATCTCTCCTGCACTTAATCTTCAAAACCTAGATGGTTTTACTGTCTACACTTCAAATATAGGTAAACTGAGACACACAGCAGTTAAGCAACTCACCTGCTTCATGGCAGGATTGAACCAGTCCACCTGTGACCCAAGCCTATACCTGGGACCACTAGATCATTCCTTATCTTCTTCTGTAATGTTATAGAAAATGTGCCAACTCTAAGAGAGAAAGAGGAAAATCAAAATCATCCACGATAACCTGACTTGACATCTAGATTGGAATCATGTCATAATTGTTTTCCCATGCTACTTTCTGCCTTATCATGAGCTAATGTGTTTGATGTCGCTTTACTGGTAAGAGGGCCAAAGGAGGGACAAAGGGGAGGTTTAAAACTGTGGCTATAGCACACATACCTCCCCCCACCCTGCATGGGATGAGCAGTATGAGCCCAATCTTAAAAAATAATGATAAAGACAACAGAATGCTAGTAAAAGGTCTCTGGCCAATGGGATTATAGGTAATACTAATTTTTCTGCTATTTCACCTGTGTTTCCTATATTTTCAAAAATGTTATAAATAGCATGTGAATAAAATGACCTCCATGAGCAGAAATAAAAACAATAAATGTCACAAGAGAAAAATTAAGCTGAGCATAATTCACTGATTTTGTCTCAGTTCTGGACGATTTCTCCATATGCACTTGGGAAGGAAAACTAAGGCAGGAGACAGAGCCTGTGAGGAAATCTATTGGAAACAACATCCTGAGTGAGAAAAGCTACAGAAGAACCACCTCCCTAAAAGCAGCCCAAAGTGGCCATTCAATAGTCAAAATGACGCAGGACTTTGGAAACAAAGTCCCAGCTTTCACATGGAGCTTCCTGAGCCAGTGAAAACAGCAAGCACAGAAGAGGAAGCCTCTGCCCCCAGAGCCTCCAGGGACACGGTGGCTGCCATCTACCCCGGGACCCCTGAGGGCCCAAAGATCTCAGTCCTGTCATCCCAGAGGGAAGGTCAGACCCTTTTCTCAATGCCCCCACACGCCACCCTGCCCCAGCAGAAACCGCCCCACATCTGCTTCCCTCCCAGCAGCTTAGGGAGCTACTACTGTGCCTTCTTAGTGGGGCTACAGTACAATGAGGACCCCAAGGCAGGCCACAGAGGGGGTTGGGTGCGCAGTCCCACCTTGAGCCACCTGCTTCCTGCCAGGCTGCACAGCCCGGAGCCAGCCCAGCAGACACAATGGGCAAGGCCCACGTCAGATTCTTAGGGGGAGAAAACTGCTCTTTGTGGACTGAGAGACCAGGACAGGATATCTATAACTGTTTAAAGAAAACCCGGTCTGCAACCCCCCTCCCAACCAAGCACTTCCGAAATGTCACACAGCACGCCCGTCTCTTTAAATATCCAAACCCAGAATAAATGTGCACGCAGCATTTCCCCCCAACAACCAACAACTGGGGCTGCGACTGCCAGCTGAGTCACCGAGTCTGGCAGTGTTAGAGCTGGAGAGAGCCTTCCAGATCAACAAGTTCAAACTGAGACCAAGATGCCTGGCACTTGGTGCTCTGGCCCAGCCTTGGGAAGGAGCTCTCCCTGAGGTTGGAGCCTGCGGTCTTTAACCACTGCACCAACTGCCCTCATCACTTGGGCTTCTCCCTGCTTTTAAGTGAGATGCAGTCTAGAGAGGCAAAAGGACTGGGCCTAAGTTACACAACTTGTACCCGGCAGAGAGGGAGCAAAATTACCTGCCTCCCAAGCTCCCATCCTCCCGCTCCTTTCCTGGACCAAGTGGGCACTGAGACCTGAGGACTCCTGGTTGTGGGCTGTCCTGTGATAGTGCCTGTGATTGTTCTGGATTGGCAATTGTGGATTGTGCCTCAGGAGCTTTCAAATAGGATTAGGCAGGCTTTTCTCTTAAGAGTTTTGGTTTTCGGGCCTCCCTGGTGGCGCAGTTGGTTAAGCAACACACTATGAAGCAAACCGCAGCCACTGCAGCACGAGTTCGATCCCTGCTGCCGGCCAGAGGAAGGGACCCACAGGGCGCAGCTGTGCCCGCTGCTCCCCTCAGCAGTGTACTTCCGTTGATCTGCCTGTTCTGCTCCCTGCTCTCTGTGGTGAATCCTCTCACCCCCTACACACACCTCTGGCCTGTACCCCAGTGCTTGTATGCATAAATAAATAAATCTTTAAAAAAAAAAGAGTTTTGGTTTTCTACCTAGTTGGACTATATCTGTAGTTTGTTTCTGGTTTTGCTTTTTGTTGAAAAAAAAAAAGTGGGGTGGGGGACTCTGGTAGAATAGAGCTTCTCTTCTAACAGATCACAAGATGTGAGACAGATACAAGCCAAGCTGATCTGGTTGCAGGCGAGACAGAGGCCCACAGCTCTCTCACCCACAGCCCAGCACTCCCTGTACCCAATATTCTGGAGGCATATCCTGGAGTCAGGGCTCTGAGCCACAGTCTGTAAATCACTGGGCCAGTTAGTGTCCTGTGGACTCACAGACCTAAAAATCTCTGATTCACCATTATGTGTCTTGATATGTAGGAAAAATCCTTGGTTTCTTATTTGCATAAAGCAGCAAATAAGGATGAGGAGAAACCTAAGAGTTTAACCTAAATGCAAGTATAGCAAGCCCACACTCAAGATAAATCATTCATTCTTTCATTCATCCAAAAAAATGTACCGAGGACTTACTATGTACCAGCCTGGGTAGCAAGCACAGCAAATTAGATACAGAGAAATAATTTATGGTCCTAAGGAGGTTTGTGTCCTAAGAAAGCCTGACACATTAAAAACAAAGCAAATTATAATAATTCAGTTACCTTTTATTTTCCTTCAGAAATACATGAATAAGAGCTACCCTTGCCAGCAAGGCTGATCATCAACGTTTTCAGAGAGAGATGGTGGACAGGCAGGGGTGAAGACATATAGCACGCTTTTGACAATGCAGAGCTGGGAGAGCTCACTCAGAACAAGGCATGTGCAAAGGGCCAGAGGTGTGTAGTCACATAGGCTGCATAATGCCAGGAAGTGTTTTCATGGCGTCTATAAAGAGAGGGTGCCCCACCTGGATTTAGTCACATAGCAACTTCTCTGAAAAGCACAGATGTGTCCTGGAAAAATCACAGTAGCTTGATGAGCACATAGGAGGGATCGCTATGGAGCAGTACTTTGTACTCAGGCACAAAAGTAGGTTGCAACCAGAGCATGGAGGGCCTTCAATACCAAGCAATGTGCAGACTTCCCTCTGCACATGTGGCAGTTGCTAAGGGTATTTGAGCAAGTTAGTGACAAGAGAGTGAAGTTACAGCTGACTGGAGCAACCAGCCAGGAGAGGGAGCATGGAAGGGGAGGGATATAGGCTGGGACGGTGATGAAGAGTTTTTCCTCAGCAAAAGGGACAGATGATGGGGCCAACTATGGGTCATGGCAGTGGGGATGGAAGATTGATCCATGAGATAAAACTGTGACTTGGCAAGCAGCTGACTTTGAGAGAAGAAAAAAATCAGAGGGCCAGTACTCCTGTTTGGGGTGCCTAGGAGGGGCTCCAAGGGAAACCATAGGTGCTCCTGGGGTTTGGTGGGCACAGGAAGTTTGATTTTAAACCTGGAGGGTTTAGGGTATGAGAGAGTGAGTTCAGGGTACCAGCTCAACCCCTGAGCTAGGCCTTTCCTAACCTCTACAAAAGCCTATACAAAAGTATACCCTTAGTGAGAAAGGTCTGACTTTGGTGAGGATTACCCACATGATGTGTCTTCCATCTGATTCTCTTCTCCCCAGGGAGCACAGGAAAGCTGAAAATGAGACTTCCTTATGGCCAATATGGGCAACAATTAGAAGAGCAAGAAAGGGGAATTCCCTGTGGCCCCATATTTTCCAGCTGAGCCTGCTTGTCAGAATAAACAGCAACTAAAATAATCACAGTTGCTTGCCACTTGGAATATTATTATCTGAACAGTTGGTGGATATGAACTGTTTTTAAAACAAGCTATCAAAACAAACCCAGGAGAAACATCTGCGAGGCCACAGAGCTGTGAGTCTCTGAGGAAGGAAACCGGTAACCCATCCGCCTCCCAATCAGGTGTCCCGGCTAAGGGGAAGGTCCCAAAGGTTGCCCAGGGTGGGGTGACTCAGGGAGGGAAGAGAGGCACAGGCTGAGCAAAGGAAGGGGCTGGCGTGCCAGCAGAATCTGAGCAAGATGCAGAAACTCAGCTTCTCCCAGCAGCAAGGCTTAGGTAACCAAGACCACAAGCCAGCCAGGGACTGGGCAGCTGCTGGCCCAGCACAATCTCTTTAGAACATGGGTAGCTCTCGAGTGAAAACATCACATGTTATTTATAGCCTTGAGTTGAAATCCATGTTATTTATTGTGATGTTTATAAAAATTAAGTGTCGCTGGCTTTTCCTTCCTGGCCCCTCCAGTTCAGTGTAGAAAGTCTTTTTATGTGCAGACTTTCTGCGTTATTGAGTTTATTTTCCTTTGCAAAAAATTTAACTAATGAGGGTGAGGACAACAAATATTTCTTACTTAAAACCTTGAATGAGGTGGAGGCACCCGAACTTCCTGGGGGAAGGAGCGGCAGAAATGGGTGCTGCGGCCCCCTCGTTGACTGAGGACAGGTGGAGGCTTTCAAAACAAAATTCTTCACACTGTCTTCCAGGAGTTTTGTTTGTGACCTTTGTGTGCAGTGAAATTTTTTTAAGAGTAGGGAAGGATTTCCACAAACAGAATTGCTTCCGTCCCTGAGTTCTACTCCCCCCACCCCCAAAATAAACCTTACAAATGTCCCTCTGATGCTCTTTTTGGGTGCCCCCATCATGTTGTCACTGGTGTAAAATCAAATTGCACCCTTTGTTTTAATAGCAAGGGAGTGGTTGGGAGTCTGGAAGGGACTAAATTAAGGAGGACTAAGTAGGCTAAGTCTGGAGTGGCCCAGTTAAAGGAGGTAGTGGGGAGCATCCGTAGCCCCTTAGATTGCAGACCTAAAGCCCCGTTATCCACACAGTTCTATTCATAATAAATATACTTGGATCTGAAAAAAAAAAAAAAAAAAAAACAAGAAGCAATCGCCCGTGGTGAGTGTGCCAGCTGCAGACTGGTGTAACAAAGGGGAGAGCAGCTGAAATCTGGCGAGAGGCTGAAGCCCAGGCCCCTGGCTCCTGAACCATCTTTTCCTCTATCCATGCTTCAGACTGACATCAACTCCACAGCCTCTCTGTGCTACTCTCTGTCTCTCTCTCTCCCTGCCTCTCCCAGCAATGTGAACCCAAGGCCTTGGGGTTCCAGTGGCCCAGGCAATGACGTCTTTCTCTTCTGAAGAAGTGATCTGAGAGAGCGCAGAAGCCAGTGTCCTGAGGGCAAGAAGCAGGAAGGATGAAGGAGGATTTTAAGGGTACCAATTTTTTATGCATACAAGAACTGGGGTACAGGCCAGAGGTGCAGGGTGAGAGGATTCACCAGACACAGAGGGGGGAGCCGAACAGTCAAATAGACTGAAATACACTGCTGAGGGGAGCAGCGGGATTTTTCTGGCTCCTTTTCACTGTCCAGTCCCTCCAGGGCCAAGCACCATGAAAATACCATCTCCCGCAGAGCACAGATTCTAGGTGCGTCCTTGAAAAGGCCAGGGGGACTATAGGAAATGTTGCCAAAGTGGGGACGACGTGGGAGCCCTCCACTGGAGATGCAGAGATGAGGGTGCTAGAAATGCAAGCAAAAGAATAGGGAGGCAGAGGGTGCCAGGAGAGGCAGGGTTTTGGGGGGTGATAGGAGGGAATGAAGTGGGAGGCCCTGTGGTGCTGAAGAGAATCTGTATCAGAATAAAAGCAGGAAACAGTGTCAGGAGAAAGGTCTCCTTCAGGAAACCAGGGGAAAACAGGCCCAGATCTCTCGCACAGAGGCTACTGCTACAGCTGGCATGGGCTGGACCACCCAAATTCCTGGAGGGAAGAAAAATTAAATTAGTAACTTTCCATCCACACTGATCAAGGCTCACAAGGCTCTGGTCACTTGACAAAGGGATAAGCAAGAACTTTAAGTGAAATCTTAAAAAGTTAAATCTAGTTAAAAAAAAAAAAGCAGAAAGTAAAAATGACAGGGGGAAGGAGGAGATGAAGAAGGGGGGGATAAAAGTCGTGGTGTTAAAGGGTACAGACTTGTAACAAATCGTAAATAAGCCAGAGACCTAATGCATAAAATAATGACTAAAGGTAGTAATATTGAACTATAAGGACACAATGCGGTGAATATTGTTTCAATGGCCCTTATACTCAATATATAAAGAATCAAAGTTATACACTATATGCCTTAAATTTTTTAAATGTAATTTGTCAAATTTATCAAATTTTGAAAAAAAAATAGCCATTATGATTTCACTTATTGGTGGTGTGTGTAAAATAAAATAAACTTGTATTTTATAAGACCAACTATTGTTGTTATAGAAAAGAAGGGAGTAGGGGAAATGGATAAATAAGGAAAAGAGGGGACAGCTGTTAAAAAAAGTGTCTGGAGCATTTAAGGGTAATGGAATCAGGGAAATTCACTCATGAAACTGGGGGAAATATAGGGAAATGTCTTAATTTTTACTTTTTTATTTTTGATTTGGCTGTAAAAGTTTCCTACCAAATTGATAAAAAGGACTAAATTAAATAACAAACAGTCATGTAGAAGGATTAACAGGCAGGGTTAGTGAAAGAAGCAGACATAAATGAGTCCGTGGGGGTACAATTCTGTTTATATGAAGTTCAAAAGCAAGCAAAACAAAAACTACTCTTCAGGCACAGAAATGAGAAAAGCATCCCTGTGGGGTGCTGAGTGACTGAGGGCATCTTGGGGGGGCCTTCTGGGCCCTGGAATGCTCCCTGTCTGGTGGTAACACAGAGCAGAATGTGTAAAAAGACACTGAGCTTCTCAAGTAAGATCTGTGCACTTCAGTAGACAGTACCTCTCAGTAAAGATGTATTAAAGTGAATGTTGTGTCTTATGTAAGTGCATTCACTTCCTTTTGCTGATGTAGCGAATGACCACAAACTTGGTGACTTACAATACAGTTGATCTTACACTCCTGCAGGTCAGAAGTCAGCAGGGAGTGCTCCTTCAGGGAAGAATTCATTTCCTTGGCTCTTTCAGCTTCTAGAAGCCACCTCTATTCCTTGGCTCCTAGCCCCTTCTTCAAATTACTCTGACCTCTTGCTTCTGTTATCATAGCTCCCACTGCTGTGTCTTTCTTCGACTCTCCTTTCTCTTTCTCCCTCTTATAAAGTTCTTTGTGACAACTTTGGGATCACCCAGATAAACCAGAATAATCTCTCCCTCTCAAAATCCTTAATTTAGTTATAGAGGCAGTCTCTTATGCCGTGCAAGGTAACACATTCACATTTCTGAGGACTAGGACATGTTCGTTTGGGGAAACCCATTTTCAGTTTATCAAAATAAGGTTACATGAAGATCAAGTTCCTCATACATGTTAATTGCTATTGCAGGGGCCTCCCCGGTGGCGCAGTGGGTTAAGCAACACACTATGAAGCAAACCGCAGCCACTGCAGCACAAGTTCGATCCCTGCTGCCGGCCAGGGAGG
>JAGFMF010011673.1:8175306-8260951 GCA_019455555.1 Galemys pyrenaicus | reverse complement strand
CCTGTTCTGCTCCCGCTCTCTGTGGTGAATCCTCTCACCCCCCCCCACACCTCTGGCCTGTACCCCAGTGCTTGTACGCATAAATAAATAAATCTTTAATTGCTATTGCAACACTCAAACCCAAAATCTTCATGACTTTAAACAATAAACAAGGATTTCGACCTAGGTCAAGCATCCCCAAAGCATCTTTAGATAGAATTCGTATCTGTGAACCTGAATATTTTCTCTCAACTTAGCACTTTGTTCAATAATAAATATAGTTGATAAATCACATTAGTATTGGCAGTATCTGTAATGTTACCACCAACAGAAACCAAAGGTATTTTCACATCAAGTTACAGTTGTTGCATCTATCACAAAATATCACTTATAGTCACCGCTACTTCAAAGGAATGGCAATAATTAAACTTTCTGCTATGTCTTGATATTCAAAAATGGAGTAACAAAAGGTATATATATTACTTTGTCATTATCTTTTGGATATAAAAACAAAGCACATTTGATTTTTACACTGTGAATTTTGGTATGAATTTGATTCTGGTGTTCTCTTTTAGCCATTTAAAAACATTGCTAGGGAGAATCTACCTACAGGCCTCACCAAGCTGACCACGTGCCACACACAAACACACATAAAACAGGTTAATAGGGCTCTCCCTGGTGGTGCAAGGGTTAAAGACACAGCACTATCAAGCTGCCAGCAGCCACTGAGAAATGAGTTCTGGATCCCTGGCCAGGGAGGAGGCCCACATGGTACAGCAGAACTCTCCTGTCTCGTCCACTGCTCCCCTCAGCAGTGTATTTCAGTCAGTCAGCCTGTTCTGTTCCCAACTCTGTCTCTGTTGAATCCTCTTACCCCCCACACCTCTGGCCTGTACCCCAGTTCTTGTGTGTGAAATAAATAAATCTTTTAAAAAAATAAAACAGGTTAACAGTCCCTGAAATATGGTTTTCCTTTTGCTCCTATAAGTTGTGAAACAGATAAGGTGGCCCCTTTGTGCTACTGCCCCAACACACACACCTGGAACACGGGGTCCCCAGGTCACCCCCATGGGACTCATTGGCACTGGCTGCTTACTAGGTCCCAGTGCCCAGAGAAGGAATTTTCCTTCCCCGGTCTCTCTGAAGGAATTGAGGTTTTCTCCTTCAGACTGACTACCTCTGGGTAGAGGTTCTTTCTACTCTCCAGGGAATCATCCTTTAACACCTACCCAATTAGAAATGTAGGCTTCAAAGCTAATTTCCCAGGTTTCTACAAAATGTGAGGCTCAGGATGGTTGACACATACATAGTCTAATTGCTACACCAAAGTCCTCTCCCTTCCAGGCTTACTCTAATCTTCCCTTAGTTATGTCCCCCAGACAGAGCCAGAACAACACACTGTTTTCTCTGGGCCTTACTGGTTACTTCAGTTGGGATACCCTGCCTCTGTGAGCGCACATACAGTCAGGATTCCCACAAGAGCCTTCTCCTTGGAACGGCTTCTGTCCACCCAGGTATGCAGCCTTTGGCATCTTTGTTCTGCTTTAGGCTTTCCACCCTGAACTGTTACTGGACCATCAATGGCCTGATCTTTGGCTCTCCCTGTGCGACTGAGATCGTTCCTTCTAGTCCCTTTCTCTTCTTCTTCCACTGCACCTGTTTGGCATCCTGCATCTACTCTTGCTGTCCGCACCTTCACCGTTGACCTAAAACGCCTATCACTAGAGCAGGCGGTCATGCAGCATCAGATGGGCCACTGGTGTGTCAGAAGGAAGAGTGACAACTCCATCCGCATTATTCACGCATCTTCTCTCTCTTTTTTTTTAAGATTTATCCATTTATGCATACAAGAACTGGGGTACAGACCAGAGTTGTGGGAGGTGAGAGGATTCGCCAGAGACAGAGTGTGTTCACTGCTGAGGGGTGCAGTGGGTGAGGGCTGAGGGGAGCAGTGGACGAGGCAGGAGAGGTCTGCTGCACCATGTGGATCCCCTCCCTGGCCAGGGGATCGAACTCGCACTGCTGTGCCATGGCTGCTTCACAGCGTGCACTCAACCCACTGCACTACCAGGGAGGCCCCCCTAGTTCTTTCTTGTGAAGGCTTATAAACAGCCTTGGAAAAAGAAGAAAAAAATGAGGGGGGAGTGCTTTCCCATTCATAATTATTGTCTCCAAAATTCCAATAGTTTGGGCCATTCTGCTGTACTTAAACTACCATCTGCTTCCCTGTTATCTCCCTGTGAGAATGTTACCCCAGGGGGAGGGTGCAGAGACACATGGAGCACAACCCCAACACTTATTGTGACCTTGGCAGATTTTCCAGCAGCTGCTAATAGTAGGGTACTAAGTTCACCAGTGTTAAGGAAGTAGGAAGGATTCTTGGATGGATTCTGAACAGATGCTACATGACAGCAGGTCACCTGGTCACTGGCCAGTCCCCTTTCCAAGTGCATGGGGCACCCACTTCCCAGAGACCTCACTGATAGAGCCTGGTCAGCTCCCAGTCCTGGTGCCAGCCATGCTGGAACAGGTAGCCTATTGGCATAGGTGCTGCTCATGAGTTTTCTTGCCTTTGAAGCCAGCAGAAAAGCCCATGTGTCTAACAGCTGCTCCACGACCTGGAGATGAACACACTCTGGACGCAGACTGCCCTACATGTCTCCCCAGTCATTTGTCATTGCTCCCCAGTGATCCTCCTGGGGACCACCTTGCACTTTGACAATGCATTTGTTAGCACACTTAAAATTCCCAGGTTTTAAGCCAATCGTATGTCCTTCCTTCCCTCGGGTGAGGCTCCGTGACTTCCCCACAGAGGTGTTTTCCATGACTTTATTACACTTTCTGTGTCTTAATCTTATGAAGTAAAACTAGGGGTGGAGACAGGACTATAAAACAGGCCTCCAACCACCAAGACAGGGGTGTGCACAACTCTGCTCTGGAACTGAAGAAGGACTTTGAGTCTCCAAGCTCAACAGGCAGGAAAATGAAAAAGGATGCGAGTCATTTCACAAAGCTGCCCTAACAAAGCCCCATAAACTGGAGGCTTAAAACAACAGAAATCGCCTCACAGGTGTGGAGACTAGATGTCCGAGATCAAGGTGTGGGCAGGGTGGAGTCCTTTTTTTGAGCTTTCTGGAAGAATTGGTTCCATGGCTCCCTCCTAGCCCTGGTGGCCTTTGACATCTGCAGGTGTCCCTTGGCTTGTAACAGCATCACCCGGCTCCCCACCTCTGTCCTCATGTGGCATCTCCTGTGTGTCTCTGTGTCCAAACTCTCCTCTTCTTATAAGGAAACTAGTCATATTGAATTAAACACCCACCCTCATAACATATGGCCTCATCTTACTTGATGGTATCTACAAACTATTTCCAAATAAGGTCACATTCACAGGTTACATGTGTAGATGAATGTGGGGTGGGGGAGGGGGAGGGGGATTGGGGAAGTCAGCCCAGTGTAGGTAAGAAGGGAATGTACGAGGGGACATATGAGGCAAGAGGGAGAGAGAGAGAAGGTGAGTAGGCAAAGGGTGGAGAAGACGGCAGAAAAAATAAGACCAAGATGACAGAAATTTAAGACAAAGGAAAGAAAATATGGATCCATAAAAAATGGGATAGAAACACAGCACACATTTATTCCACTTTTCCTGGGTGCTGGGAGTATAAGAATGATCTCAGTGCATTCATTTGTTCATTAGATATTTTGTGGAGCATTTCCTGCATGCCAGGCAGTGCCGTAAGCACTGAGAACAGCTCTGGCCTAGTTTCTTCATCTCAGGGTACTTTGAGGGGATGGGAGGAGGTTGGTAAGTTGCTCAGGGCCCATAGCCAAGTGGTCAAACAGCATCCAGATGAGGGTCTCTGGCTTCATATTCATGCCCCTAAGAAAAGGAAAGCCTGGACTCTGAGAGGGCCATGGTGGGAAGTGCCCAGGTGTCTCACATTACTTGTTCGAGAAAATTCTCCACCCTTCCCTGCAAAGAGATGGGACCACCAACTGGCACCTTTCTATCAGGTGGGCTCTTGGCAGTGGCTAGTGGTTGGGACGCCTTGTAGCTGTTATCTTGTGGGTCCCTCCTGAAATAGGAGCTGGAGTCCAGGCCTAGCTGGGGAGCTGACTGGGTTTAGGGGCTGAATAAGGCTCAGCATGTGAGGGGACAATAAGCTGAGTCATCTTTCCCCAGACCTGAGCTGCGAGGCAGGAGGGATGCCAGGCCGTGACTGTGATGCCTGTCCAGCCTCCTCATGTCTCATGCCCTCTGCCCACCCAGCTTGGCTGCACCTACCCACCTACGCTTTTGGTCTCCCCCTACCTTTGAGCTCTCTGCTTGATCCCAGGCATCTGTCTCCTGTCTCTGCCTCCTTCCTGGTCTTTCTGTCATCGCTGTTGAGACATTTCACTGTGTCTTCTTGCCCAACCCCTGGGCCTGCAACACCTGACACAACAACCGCACAGGGTAGACTCAGTCCTGCTTCTCCTCACGCTCAGTCCCGAGTAAGTGGCCCAGATGCTCCCTGCTGCACTAACCAGGAGCCTGAGGGTCCTGCTGTACTTGATTCCCCAGCCAGCCCAGCTGTTCAGGTACCACCCTTCTCCAGAATGTCTGCCATCCCCATTCCCCTCCCTTAGTCCAAACCACAGGCTCCCATGGTCACCTCCAAACTGGTGTCCCTCCAGCTCTCCTTGTACCGCACCCTGGGTGAGCTTTTGGAAAGACTAAATGTTTCATTCTAACCATTCTTACATATTTTGAGATGTTAGCAACTATGTTCTTCTTCCCTCTGCCAACAGGCTTTTCTCAGACCTGTTTGTGTTCAGTCTGGTTTTCACACTCAGGCACAGATACACACACCAACTGCAGTCAGGCCCACCTATTTACTCACACGTGCACTTGTTTACAGAGTGCCAACTGTCCCCCGGGCCCACCACACTAACAGTTAGCTCTTCTTAAATGTGTCGCCTGTTTGTTTTTTGTACTTTCCGCCTATTATTTACTCAGTGGGAATTGTCATCCTCTCTCAGTGTAACATGGCTCTGTCCCCAGGCAGAGTGAATACCCTGATGCCTCTTACACGCCTGTCTCAGGTGGAAATGGCAGCCTGACAGCAGAGGCCAGAGTATCTTATGTTGCCTGTGCCTGATGCAGGGCCCAGATTGCTCGTTGCCTGTGGGCGTCCTCACTGCTGAATGCTGAACTAGCGCCAGCCCAAGCACTCCCTGGCTTGCCTCCAGAAAACCCCACCCCAGCATCGCCCAGCTCCACGAAGACGTGGCACATTAGTTGTAAGTGCTCTCATGAGCCCTTGCCATGACTGGGTGATGTCCCTAGGGAAGCCTCTTTCTTTGTCACCCTACCAATTGCTGCTGAAATTCACAATTTGACTGTCACGTACCTGAAAAAATTGACTTCCCTCCCACATCCCTACATTAGGTTGGAGAAATGAAGAACAATTCAAAGCCAGGTCTCTGGTGTACATCACAGAGGCCCTAGCCCACCTGAGGCCACACTAATCCTCCCCAGTTCACTTCCCCAGGGACAAGCTGTGCAGCGCAGCTCACTCCCACTGAGTGACCAGACTTCCCTGGGTTTGAGGATGAGAGTCAGGGCCTAGGGCCTTCACAAATCCAACCTGGGCACCTCACATTCTCCCTTCTTCCCTCTTGGAAGCCACATTGCAGTTAAATATTTAGGAGCTGTTGCAAAAATGTAACTTGCAACCCTAAGAGCAATTCTATTTCTTGGAAGAATTAGCTTGACTTAGAGGGTTTTATTTTTTCCTTCCGGTTTAATGAACCAAGTATTTGGGAAATTTATTCCCAGAGTCCTACCACCAACAGCCAGCTGTACGATAAGACAGTTAGGAGCTTTTGTGCCCCAGCGGGCTGGGATGTGTAGCTCATTCAGTCTCAGAAGATGCACTTTATTCCTGCATTTTTTTTTTCCTCCTAACACAGAAGAAGCCTCAGTCAGCGCATAGGAAACAGGAAGGAACCAGTTGTTTTAAATAGCAGACAGCAGAGAATTGACTCATTATGGTCTGCTCATTCACGGGGTGACGGCCAGAAGGCAGCCCCTCCAGCCCCCACACTCTCCAGACGCGGGTCAAGGGTATATCCAGAATTCTCCCAGAGGCTGGAAGAAACCATGACAAGCCCTTTTGAAAGTAACTGATGGATCCCAAGGTTTCTGTCTTTCTAAGGCCTTTGCAACATTAGTGTTTACCAAAAAAAAAAAAAAAAAAAAAGACAAAACAAAAGCTCCAGTAAAATTCTACAAGAATACCTGGAAGTCAGACGATTTCCTGTGTTTCCCTTCCCCATCCTGATTTACTTCAAGTTAGGCAAACACAATTTCAAGCCTCCTTTCTTGTGCTGGCAGCAGCCTATTTTCACTTTTCTGGATTTCAGAATCTTTGGCTCAGGCTGTGAGGCAGCGGGAGGGGGTAGCTGTGTGGGGGCAGAGGGCCCCAGGCCAAGGTATTTTCCTGCAGGGAGAGGAGGCCCTACAGGGCAGTTGAGTCCAAGAGCCTAAGGGTTAACCTGTCTCAAATCCATCATTGTGACAGCCAAACACAAAAATGAGTCCTGCCCAAAGCCCTCGCTGACCTCTGAGTTTAATTTTTTAAAGTGCATTGTTTTTTATATTCAGATTGGAATTCAGGTGTCAAAATGGAACCTAAGGCCCTCACATACTTCAATTTATTTTTCTCCCTAATGGTCTGTATATTCTTTGTCAAACCAGACACTAGGTCACCTAATTTCCAACAAATGAACCCAAAGGCATTAAAACTGATGTCTCAATTCCCCTTCCAAGTCTCTCCAACTGTGAATGCAGTGAATGCACAGCCTCCTGGCTCACAGGTTGTTCTCAACAATCCATTTCCTTCCCTGTCTTTTTGAAACCACTGCCAGTCCCCAAGGGAGGACACTGACTGTCTCACCTCCCAACCCATGTGATGCCTCTCATGGCTCATTCAGCTATTTGGGCTCATATTTTGACCTGAAACTGATGGTGACTCCTGTCTTCTTCAGAGCATTGACAATCTATAGGTGTTTGGATAACCCTGAACATTTATGACAACAGAATATGTAACATCTTCAAGTGGTAATTTTTCCATGTCATTGCACTTCTCTAGAATATGCTAAATAACCAAGGTTCTCACTAAACCCCAGAGGGGCAATGGTATCCTGGAGACTGAGGATGAGGAGAGCCTTCCACATTTTATTTTCTTCAAAGCCATTTTATATGCCTACATGTGTCAGTATAAACCAAAGAGAGGGTCCTTTCAGAGATAAAAATATAACTTAATGTCTATATCTGAACACCACTGAGACTAAAAAAGGGGCCTATGAGAAATTTGCCAGAACATCAAGTTAGGTGGTGACTATATCCAGGAAACTGGAACACATGGTCACCATATGAACTGTGCGTACACTTGGACCCAAGTAACCCTAGGTCCAATAGGGTGGAGGAGGTTGAGAAGGATAAGGAAGGTGGTTATAAGCAACTATGCCTATCAGAGGCCACTTGAGGCTAGAGATTGGGGAGAATGAGGGTTAGTTCATCTCAGAAAAAGCTGATGCTGCTACAGACTTGCAGAAAGCCAGGTTCCTTTTCTTGTCTGTGTTGCTACCTGCTCTCAACAAAGAAACTAAGATCTTCCTCTCCAGGGGCAAAAGACAGCCAACTCCTGAGTCCCAAGGTTGGAATTCTAGACCCACTGTCCTACTCCCAGTTTCTGTGAAGTCTATCAGAAGATAGATGCAGGTCTGCAGAACTCACTAATTTTTAATTTCCTGCCAAAAGGCCCAGGAAGGTGCTATCCTTCACCCTTTCTCACAGACATGACAGGACCATGGTTCTATATCCTTTTCTCCTCCCCCTGCCTGAATATGGCCAGAGGATCAGACTCCATCTCCTTCTAGCCACTTCCCACACCCCAGTTTAGCTCATTCATTCAGCAGATTTGTAAAAGGCAACTCCCACTATTTTCAGAAGCAAACTTATCTTAAGTAACCATAGTTTAACTTTTCTCTCCTCAGACCTTCAAAAATCAAAGAGTTCTTAACTATTTTATGAAAACATTTTCACTTACTTAAAGTTGTATTCTCTTTTAGGTGGAAACTCTCTACTGGCATATAAATGATATCTTAATAACCACCTTATCCTCAACCTCTGGGCAAAATTAGATTGAAGTCAGGTTGAAATGATTCAAAATGACTAACGATAAAATTATTCTTCCCAAATACAACGGATTGAATAGAAAAAGGCAAAAATTCTCCATGTAACTATAAAAAGAAACAAGGAAGAAATACATGGTTTGAATTCACATATAAACACAACTGAATAACAACTAAAAGTTGAAATTAGTTTTCCTTTGGGGTCCAGTTCTCTATTTTTGTATTTTCCTTGTGAAAGTTTTTGTTGGTGTGCTTAGTCCCTCTGTTTGTTTCCAGGAAGGCACTCATTAAATATTTGAGGTATAAAGAAGTAGAGTAAAATTAAAATGTGATACAAAAATAAAACAAAATCAGGGATGGACCAAAATGGCAATAGAGGACCCTATTTGCTTTGCTCATTTTTTCCCCCTGCCCCTTCCCTTGTTTTGCTCTTAAGAGCAAAGTTAACCATACGGACACCAGCATACTACAGACAGAGAATCCCGTGACTTGGGGTAAAACTGGACACCTTCAGACATAGAGGTCAACACAGACTGTGACCGAGAAGGTAGAATTTACTGAATAGGAAATGGGAGGAGAGAAACACCTTGAGTCTATGTCCGGGGCTGGCGATATAAATAACAAACCCATTTCATATTAACACAAATAGCTTACTTTAATTTTCAAAAGCTGCATATTGGAAAAAGAATCAAGACTGCAAAGAGATGATTCCTTGTATTCCTCCTAAGTGGAGCATTTAACAGGTAACTAGAAGGATACTAAACCTGGAGAATCTCACTGATGGGGAGAAACCGAATCACCCCCTGGAATAGGTCACAGAGAGGATTTGGGGTTCTTGAACAGCAGATAGGTGGGGGAGGGGGGGGTTTCAGGGTAGCTAGCTCAGCCAGTGACCCCGGGGAGAAGAAAGCTCAATAGTAGAGGCACATACCCTTGACTGAGGGAGACTGTGTGGAAGAGCTGGGGCAGGGACTCCACATAAGCCAGATCCCCAATAAGGTGATCGGAGGTTGTGTTCTGGACTACACCACTACACTTCCACACTCCTTGGGACAGGTACCCTGTGCTTGAACCCACTAAGCAAACAAACTACATGGTCTCAAGCCTAGAAATCCAGACTGGAGGGAACCAACAGTGCCACAAACATGAGCCACCTTCCACCCTCCTAGCACATTGTCACCAGTGGCTAATCATGCCACCCCCATCCCCACCGCTGCCACCACCTCTGACTCAGCAACTGCAAGCTTGGGGCTCTGGTTCTACTGAAACCAGCAAAGACTAAAAAGCTAACATAAAGCAAAACCACTGTATCATCTAGCTGGAAAAATAAGACTAGTTCAACTACATATATATTTTTTTTAAAATAGGGACTTCTAAATCAACAGAATGGGAAGATTAAAAATATGACTTACAGCACCTTAAGATTTATAGCATAACATGAACAGAACAATTCTCCAGAATTCAATCAGATAGTCATCTCCCTATCTAATATAGCATTCAAAATTGTAAGAAAATCAAAGAGATGGAAGAAAATACAAAAAAGTAAGTCAAAATACCTAAGAAAACTAACCAAGGATATCTAACAAAATTCAGGAAAACAAATTAATGACCCAAGAAATAAAATTAGTGAATAGAAAATAAAGTTTACAGAGAAAATAACTGAGTTTCAGGCTCAAAAAAGTTCAATAGATGAAACAAAAAATTCTGGATAAAGCTACAGCTGTAGTATAAACAAATGGAAGATCAAATAGGTAACTCTAAAGATGATAATGCATAAAGAATCCAAATGGAAGAAGAAAGAGCCTAGCCCGCACACTAAGTGAATGTGAGCCTTGCTAACAGAACAAGACAGTTGCAGCATTAGCTATCTACCTAACAGTCACCTCCTTCTGTTTCCTTGATAATGAAACCTTAGGGTTTTTTTTTTAATTAACTTTATTTATTTATATATATATTTAACATCAATTGTAGTCCCCATGGAATTCCCACCCCCATTTCACCAGTGCACCATCGCCTCAGTCCCAAAAGCTTAGTTTCATTCTAGCACAGGGCCCTGCTCTCCTAACGTAGTCTATCCTACCCACCAGAAAATAAACCATGGTGGGCACAAGTCACGGACGTCCCAGTGCCCTTTGCCAGGTGTGGTTTTAGGTGTAGGCATATGAAATCAGAGAAAATCAGATCTAGCTAGGAGTCTGAAGGGAAGTCTCTCAGAAGCTTCTGGATTTTTTTTAATGGTAAAAATAAAAAGATACAAAATAAAAACCTTGCTCTTGCTGCCCTTTCTGCATGAAAACCTTTGAAGGCAACTGCATGAGGACCGACTGTGCCATTAAATAGACATAACCCAACCAAGTGGAGTCTGCAAGTGGAAGACGGTGAAACAGAGGGATGAGAAGTGCTTGAGTCCTTCAGCTCCAGAATCCCTAACCTCAGGACCATTCTTCTAACATATAATTTTATCTGCCGTTGTCCCAGCACTTTTAGAGCTTCTGTTCCTTGTTGTCAAAAGCTTGGCAACCCACAGCCTTTCATAATCTCAACAGTCCTCTCTATTCCTCACAAACAAAGAAGAAATTCTTTTTCTCCTATATTGTGGTTTAAAAGACTCTATTTATTGCTTGGGTCCCTGCCAAAAACATGCTTTTCATAGTGTCATCTTGTACCTCTAAAGTATAGTCAAGCTACTTTCTCAAACTAAGAAAATTCCTGCCCTAAGAAGAATTCTGATGCTGGCCCTGAATAGGCCTTTTGTCTTAAAATTCGGATCTTATTCAGGGATCTTCAAAAGATTAATACCTTTACAATTGTAGGATGTCTGCTTGTTCTTTGTTGATTTTTCTCTAGACTGCACAGCTCAATGGTTTGGGAACCCAGAGGTGAGGCCCCAGTGGTCTGTCTCAGGAAACCCAACCTCCATCCCTGGGGCAGCCCCTTCCAAGCCTCAGTTCTTGGAGAAATTGGGCCTGGACTGGAGGCAGCACTCACCCTCATCTCAGTCTTTCTTTCCAGTCTTTGTTTCCAGTCTTTCTGTTGACATATCCTCTTTGTTTTCTCATACAAAATGCCCTCTCCTTTCTTATGTTTCTCCCTTCCCACAATTCTTTAATATACCGTATATCCATTCCTGTCCATTTCTATTCCAAATACATCTGATGTGCAGAAATCACTCATGCATCCCCTACTAATGCCAGGTGCTGGGCCAGGCTGGAGAACCAGCTGTTTTCCAGTCAGACCCAATGTTTCAGCTCATACAACTAAGACTCTGGAGGAAAAATGAGCACTAAACAAGTAATTCTACAAATAATCAGGTACAATTGTGATAAGTGCATCTCTTCCTTCATCAGAGATAAGGGTGGAGAATGCCCTCCTCCCAACCCCTTCTTAGGGAGGTGGGTGCGGTGTGCTACAGGAAGGAGCACACAAACAGCAGGAGTCACTTGGCTTCAAACTGGGGTTGGCTTTTTCATTTGGGAAGTCAGGAGCATGATACCTAATCTTTCCAAGCCTCAGTTTCTTCATTTGTAAATTGAGAGTAAAAACATCTTGCAGGATTGTTGTGAAGAGTAAAGTATCTAAAATACCTAGTGTAGCAATTACCATAATTGAATGTTAGATTGGGGGTTTCAATCAAGACACCAAGCTATGAAAAATGTACAGTACAAAGAAAAATCCCATACCATTTGCAGAATTTTAATGTTGATAGATGAACAGTCTACCCAACCGTGAATCCTTTTACCGATATCAAGACCTAAGAGTGAAAGCGAAAAGAAAACTTTGTAAGGATTTTTGAGGAGAACTTTTGGGTGCTTGGGTTCCACCTTCATTTCAGAATAATTGGGGAGAGGGAATCTCTGCCATTTACTTTGAAAGAGGCTTTGGTGTGACCATTCAGAAAAAGTGTGCCCAAGACTGAAGCCTGATTCCTGCTTATAATAGCCACATGCAAAAGAATAAAACTAGACCATTAACTCACACCACACATAGAAATCAACTCAAAATGGATAAACACTTGGGTGTAAGACTTGAAACCACAAAATACATAGAAGAAAACATAGACAAAATACTCAGTGACATAAGCTTCAGTAACATCTTTGCAGTAACATCTCCAGCAGTAAGGAAAACAAAAGAGAAAATAAACAACTGGGACTAAAGGCTTCTGTACAGCAAAAGAGACAGTAACCAAAGAGACACCCTACTGAATGGGAGAAAATAACCATACAGCTGACCAGGAACTGCTATCAAAGAGCTACAAAGCGCTCATACAATTCAACAAAAAGAAAACAACCCAATCAAAAATGGGCAGAAGAGCTAAATAGGCACTTCTCCAAAGAAGACATGCAGATGGCCAACAGGCACATGGAAAAAATGGTCATCATCACTGATCATCAGGGAAGTGCCAATCAAAACCACAATGAGATGCTACCTCATACTTTTAAGAATGTCCCCTATCAAAAACAAAAACCATAAACAACACATGCTGGCAAGGGTATGGAGAAAAACAAACTCTTTTACCCCGCTGGTAGGAATACAGACTGTTCTAGTCCTTATGGAAAAAAGTATGAAGTTTCCTCAAAAGACTGAAAATGGATCTACCATATGACCCAGCAATTACACTCCTAGATATCTATCCAAAGAGCACAAAAACACTAATTCAAAAGACAACTTGCTCTCTTATGTTTATAGCAGCTCTATTTATAATAGTCCAGATATGGAAACAATCTAAATGTCCCAAAACACACAAGTGGATCAAGATGAGCATATATATATATATACAATGGAATACTACTCAACAATCAAAATGATAAACTCATGCCATTTGCAGCAGTGTGTACAGAACTGAAAGGGACTGATCTAAACAAAGTGAGCCAGAAAGAGAAAGATAAATACTGGATGGTTTCACTTACATGAGGAATCTAGAGAAACCAAACAAAGGATCAGACAAGGACAAACTGAAGTCTGACTCTTGACAAGAAGATGTGGTATATTTACACAACAGAATATTACTCAGCAATCAAAAAGGATAAACCCATGCCATTGGCAGCAACATGGATGGAGCTGGAAGGGATTTCGCTCAATAAAGTAAGCCAGAAAGAAAAAGAAAAATACTCAATGGTTTCACTTATAGGAGGAATGTAGAAGAACCAAATAAGGAATTGGGGGGGGGGGGTAAGGGAAGAAGTAACTATAATAAAGTAAAAATCAAAATCATCAGGCAAGTATAGATCAGAGACATTCTGTGGAGGAAGAGGAGAGAGAAGGATAAGACTGGGGTGGGAAGAGCACAAGGGACTATGGTGGTGGTATATGGGTGAATTGGTGATGGGAATTTCATGGGAAAATCATACATTGCACAAATATGCAGGATGATGTAATAAATATACATTAAAAAGGGAAAAAATCAGGTGAAAAATAAATAAAATAATTTATTCTAAAAAAAAAAAAAAGACTGACTCTTGAAAGCAGACACTAGATCTGAAACATTCAGGAGGGGACGGGAAGGGACAAAGGAATAGTATAGAACAGTGAGTGGGTAGGAGACAAGTGGAGTGTGTTGGAGGACTGTGAGTGCTTTGTGGGGGGGAAAATATTGTTATGTTGGCTGAAGCTGAGGGGAGAAATTCTATACTATGAAAAATTAAATAAGGATGTTTAAAAATTAAAAACAAATAATTCCAAAATTAAAATACAATTATATCAAGAATTATGATCTAATTCTTGTGAAAATGTATAAGAAAAAACTGGTGCAAATTATAGAGTCACGCCATTTGGGATACTGGGAAATAGAGGTTTCCAGCCTCCCCCCAACACACATGCGGCACCCCAGGGCACGCACCATCTTGTGTTTCACTGATTATAGAAACATTATTTTATCACTTTTGAAAACTGAAAATACAAATGAGTATTATCAACTAAAATAAATTGAGGCAAGCAAAATTAAGTGACTTTATTAAAGAATCAAGAGTGAGGACAATGTGCCACGTTAAAATCTGCCTGAATTATGGGAATTTGGTGATGTTTCCTCCTTTCTACTGTTAACCAAAGCTAACAATTAAGTAGGTACTCCTCTCTCTCGTCCCAAATATTGGGGGCAAGTCAACAGCCAGGATGCAGCTGCCCTAGTCCTATGAAGAGACTGTGCCCGGGAAAAATACTGTCTATGAAAAAGCAGCATATGGAAATTGCTGCCTCCAGATAAACCAGTAATTCCAAAGAATGTCAAGATTTATGATGTTGCCAAAATTCCCAATTCCCCAAAGATAAGGCTCTAACTGGGTAAGGTAGATTTTAACAATCCTCTTATTTTCTTCAATGCATTGATAACATTAGATAACATTAACCAGACCCCTACATGGATTTTCTTTGTATAACTCCTTGAAATGCTTCATGTGACACCGCAAGTACATGGACTGTATCCAGTCTCACTGAGAAGCTCACTATTTAGGCAGCCTTCCCAGTGTGACCTAGAGACTATTCCTGGACTGCAGGCCTCACTCTTGATTCTTTAATAAAGTCACTTAATTTTGCTTGCCTCAATTTATTTTAGTTGATAATACTCATTTGTATTTTCAGTTTTCAAAAGTGATAAAATAATGTTTCTATAATCAGTGAAACACAAGATGGTGCGTGCCCTGGGGTGCCGCATGTGTGTTGGGGGGAGGCTGGAAACCTCTATTTCCCAGTATCCCAAATGGTGTGACTCTATAATACCAAGTCTTCTGCCAGTTTTTACTTCCATCTAAAATCACAATCACACTTACATAGTATTCAACAACTTGGGTGATATTCAGAGAAGCCCCTTTCTTGATAAACTAGACAGTATAGAAGATTATGACTAATCGTCTACGGCCATACCACCCTGAACGCGCCCGATCTCGTCTGATCTCGGAAGCTAAGCAGGGTCGGGCCTGGTTAGTACTTGGATGGGAGAAGATTATGACTAATGGAGGAAGAGGAGGCTTGAAGCATGACTGATGTTTCACTATCTCAGGTCCTCCTTCAGGAAGCAAAGAGGGTATGGGGAGAGGAGGCTAATTACACACTATTTGAGAAGGAATAATGACATTATTTATATCCAAAGATATTCAGGTCCTAATCCCCAAAACCTGTGAATGTGTTAGCTTACATGACAAGAAGGACTTTTGCAGGTGGTTAAGGATTTTGAAGTGGGGCACCTTTATGTAACCACAAATTTTCCTTTTGACTGACCCATTTTAAAGTCTAATGCAGACTCTCTGACATTTTTTTCATTTAAAAAGTAGGGACTTTTTCTGCCATTCACAGTCAGTTATCACACTTACCAAAACAACAGTTTTCAACATCTAATATCAATTCATATTGAAATTTCCCCAACATCCCTCCAAATGTCTGTAATAGTTGACTTTTTTAAAGTCAGGAAATGTGCTCTATCAATTTTGCTGTGACTGTTCTAGACAGAGCTTGAGGATGCCCCGCTCCCACCATGATGTGCTGTGGGATTCCCCCAAGTTTTCTGTGCCCTACCACATCTGGGTGAAGGCTTACCCTGGGGTCCTGTTACTGACCTAACTGGGTTGTACCACTCACACTCAGAAAGCCAAACTCTGAACCACCAGTCTGTTTCCATAAAGGAAATGCTTCTGTGGCACAGCATCTGAAGGACAGACTCAAGGAAAGAGCACCTCCCAGCAGGTAAGTGAAGGAAGATTCTACAGGAAAGAAAGGAAGGAGAGGACCTGCAGGAGTGGGGAGTTTCTTCATTCTCAGGGTGGGGGTGGTTAAGGGAGTGCTGGATTGTCTAGGGCAGTCAATCACAAGGCTGAAGGAATCACATTCCTTCTTCTGTGCTATCAGTGAAAACAACACAAGAGTGTTCGTCATGTACTGATGTTATCAGAATCTTCAAAAGGAAAAGAAATATCTCAGCAAGCATTAAGCAAGCATCATCGTGGCCCTGAGGAATGCCATATAGTAACTTCTAAGACAGGGGTCATGTCACTCTTCTTGGTTTAGGCCCCACTATAGTCAGGGCCTGACAATACTGCAGCCCCTGCCACCACTTCCTTCACAGCCCCCCAGAGTTTGGGGGGTCCCCAAACTGTTAAACTGAGCAACAGCAGAACCACCATACTGCCATGCCCTATAGTAGCAACTCCACAATATTGATGGGTAACAGCATATTGTCCCTCTCCTTCTCCTCTGTTGATTAAAATTAATTCTTTAATTCTCTTTTGCTGCACCAGAGGCCCTTTCATCTACATTGGTGGTGACAGGTGGCTGAACCCATAAGCTGATGAGAGAAGTTCTGACCATTGATAGTTTTAGATGTTTTGCTGGCAACAGTGGCTTTGAAGGATCTCCATGGAAGGTAAGGTGGAAGATCTGGTGGCTTGGCTTTGCTGACAAATAGTGATGATAGGCCTGTGGTGTTAGAGAACTTCTCTGACATACACAGAGAAGAATTTTATATCTACATCTATACCTACCTCTACACAGACTCAAGGTCCTGAATGCCCAACTCAGAACAGAGTGGAAGGCATGGGAGCAGTGAGGGAATTGGAGCTTCCTGTTGGGCAGATATGTCAAATTTTCAACCCACCAACTTTCTTATGCTTTCCATTAGTTACAAAAGGTAGAACTCTGATTCATAGGTTGAGCTATTTTGAACAGTTGCAAATGTGGCTGTCAAGTTGCCTCAGGACTCCTTTCCAAGCCTCATTGTCCCCATGCCATAATAAAAGTTACATGCTACGATAGCCCAGATAAAGAAGGACAAAGTCTGGTACAGGGAGAGTCTGTGCATCAAAAAAAGTTGTGGAAAAACAACAGAAATCTGCAGGGCATATTTAGGAGGGAGCTGTAAGGGTATTGGAAGGAGAAGGGTGACATAAAACTCTAATAAGGAGACTTTAATGATACATACTGACTCAAGACTCCACACTTAAGGTGCTGGCTTGAGCACTGGAGTGGCATTCAAAGCTGTGTTGGCTAACAGAAGCTTGGACTCCACAGAAGCTGGTAGCTGGTGAGGGTTTTTCTATCATTCTGAAGAAAAGAAAACTAAAAACTGGAAAGTTAGGAATGTTGGAAGGAATCTATTCTGTTCAACATGTTTAGCCACACCTTAACCATACTTCCCAGGAGAACTAAAATATACTCTTTTCACAAGGTCAGAAGAATTCCATTGTTGTGTTCACAGACCTCCTTGAAGAGCTCTTCTTGGCTATTTTCTGTAAGCAGGAAATGACAATGGGAAAGGCTGCAATGGAATTAGTCTCTCTTAATAGAGAATAAAGAATCCCAACTTAGAAGGGTCCAGTAGAGGCCAAGTGTCTTAAAGAGTCAATGAACACAGTTTCTAAAATAACTTGAAGGAATGGAGTACTAGCTAGAGCATTTGGGCTTGCAGGGATCTGTGGCATTAGCTGACTAATCATAGGAACCCTAGGACTACAGTAGATTTTCAGGCTATTAAAGTGCTTGACATACAAATGCAGGAAATTTCTGAATTTGGTGGGCAAAATCCTACTAGAGAATCAAAACTGATCCAGTGAGAAAACCCAGAATGCAAAGGTCCAGATTTCCTTGAGTTCGTGGAGAAGGGGACTCTGAGCAAACATTCATAATGTGAATATAGATCTTTCCCCAGAAGGGCCTGGAACCATTGAGTAGAACAGGAAAAGAGAAACATCCAGGCTTTCTAGGGAGGGTTAGATACCATTTTTTAATTCATGTTAACCACAGCGCACTCAAATAGTCCATTAGTCAGACTGCGAGCACCAACGACTAGTGGCCTAAGTCTGTCTTACAGCGGGTCCAGTAGAACTGAGAATCTATCCAATTATTACCTTCCCAGTCCCATGATGTAGAATAATAATAGTATTACTAACTAGAACAATCTCACATTGGCCCACTAACCCATGGAATGAAGGCCATGATGGCAGCAAGGGCCAAATGGAAATTTTTTCTTTCTAAATAAAACTGTGTGAATCCAAAGAAATATCATAATCCTGAGGAATGTGCACATATTAATGTGATACCAAATACTTGGAAGATGCAGAAGTGTCATCCCACCCCATTAACATTTAACTCGGGCACGTCTGGTGCAGAAGCAGAATGGATCATAGAGGATAAATATGGATTACAGAGAATTCAGTCACACCTGTTGCAACTGCAGTTTCAGGTGGAAAAAAGCAATAACAAAAAAAAACACCCAACCCTGGCACCTGGTATGCAGTGATAGTCATAGAGAATGCTTCCCCTTCTCCTGGCCGCACAAGGAACAAAAGTGGTTACCTTCAAACAGCGAGGACATCTAAGGCCCTATGTCAGAGCTATCAACTATCTTGCTCATTGCCAAATATACAGTTCCCAAAGACCTGATCATCTTGATATCTTAAAGAAAATCACTGTATTTCATGGGTGACATTGTGCTAATTGGACCTGCTGAGCAAAAAGTAGCAAGACAGGTATTTTAGAGGATGGAAGATAAACTTCATGGATAAACTCCATGAAGCATTCCACATTATAAAGTTTCCAGAGACTCAGGTGACAAATTGCTATATCTTTGTACTTCCTACCACAAAGAGAAACATTTGGTAGACGTGTGAGTTTCGGAAACAACATATACCACACTTGGATTTGGCTGCTCTGACACATTCGACCTGTCAGCTTTGAGGGGTAACAGATTAAGAATGCTGTGGCTGCAATGCCAGCTGCAATGCCTCTTGAACTCCATGAATAAACAGATGCAGTGGTAGAGGAAGTGTCTGTATGTACTGTACATGAAATGCTTTTAATAACCTCTGGGGACTTTTAGTTAGAGAATTACATGGAAATCTCTTGGGTTTGGATATAAGTAGTCTCTTTTGCTGACACTTACTCTCCACTGGAACAGCAGTCCTCACTTGATATTAGATTCTGTTAGACACCAAATCCCTGCTCATGGGCTACAAAATGACTAAATAACCAGAACCACCCATCAACTGAGCATTATCTTATCTACCAAGCTAGGTGCAAGGAAATTGCATGAGCAGTGTGATGGTTAATATTTTGTGTCAACCTAAAACAAAACAACCTGATTGAGCCATGGGTATTTTGACAAACAATATTTTGGATGTTTCTTGAGGGTATTTCTTATTGGTATTTACACTTAAATCAAAGCCCTCTATAATATGGGTGGGCCTCATGCAATCAGTTGAAGAACTGAATAAAACAAAAGGCTGATGCCTCCAAGTGAAAAGGGATTTCCCAGCATACTGTCTTTGTATTAGAACTGCTACTCTTTCCTGAGTCAAGAGCCTGCCAACATCTCCCATTAGATTTTATTTGTCAAGTCTCCAAAATCAAGTGAACCAATTGCCTCATACGTGTACACACACACATATATATGTGTATGTGTGTATGTGTGTAGGTATCTATCCCTAACACCTATTGGTTCTCCTTCTCCAAAGAAATAAAGAAAAAAGCTTAGACTTTTGGGGCCTGCTCAGATTGCTTCACTTCCTCTCCCACAACTCACAATTTTGGCTCATCAGGAATTCCCTATGACTAATTAATAGAAAAGGGGAAACCCAGACCTGGTTTAAGGATGCACAAGCATCAGCCAGAAGCAGTATATGGTCAATGCCATTACTTCTCTATTCAGAGGTGGTTCTGAGAGAAAGTATGGAGAGTAAATTCTCCCAGTGGGTAGAACTTTGAGCAGGACTACTGAGTGTTCAATTCAAATGGAAGCATAAGTGTTCTGAAACACAGATCTACACTGACTTGTGAAAAGAAACTAATGGCTTAACCAACTGATCAGGGACTTAGAGAGAATAAGACTGAAATATTGGTGACAAGGAGGACTAGGGGGATTATGTGAATGGGCTTCACTAAATGGACCCAAATTGTGAGAACATTAACGTTCTTCATGAGTGCCTACCAGAACACAAGTTGGACTTAGTCACTGGGCCATATACAAGGTAGCTTATCCCTCTCCCCTCTGGGATGTGTAGACTCAATAACACAGATCTCCCCTAGCAGGGGCAACCTGACAGCTCAGCCTCTGCTGTGCACCCTTGTTACCAACAGCTGAGGTCAGAACTGAGTTCTCAGTGTGGCTTTAATCCCGGGTAAATAGCAGCCACCTGGTGGCTGGTTGATGACAGTGACTCCCTTCCCTTGTGTTGGGAGCAGTGACCTGTCCTTATGTGAAGAGATACATAGTCTACATATGTTTTTGTCTTCTCTGTTCATAACACTCTGCCAGCACCAGCATTCCCTACAGAATGCCATACTCATCACCAGAGACCACATTGCCTGTGACCATAAAAGTAATTTTAAAGTGCAACGGAATGCTATGAGCTTTAGTGCTGCCCGAGCTCTCTCTGATGAAGCACTGCTCTACCAATGCATATTTATTCTGCAAATTAGAACTTCCTTTTTCTGAAATTGTTGATATGAAATAAAATACTTTGAATTTGAAATTTCACTGACACCATCACTCACGTAAAAATCAACATAATATATGACACAAAGAAAAGGACGTGTTATTAGATTCCTTAAATGTAAATGTTATATAAAAACATATGTTATATCTGTTTATAGTTAAGATATACATAACTGTTGTCCATATCTGAATGACGTAAAACAGTCTTATATTTTAGCATCCAATACTTCAAAAATATTTTTTCCATATACCCGAGTTTGTCACAATAAAATTATCACCAGCACCCCTCATCTTCCTCACTCCAGTATTTGCCCTATCAACTGCATATTAGCACAAACCACAACTGGGGATTTGACACTAAGTTAATGCCTGAATTAAAGGTGTTCTCCCTATGCAGAATCACAATTCCACAATCATTTAACACATGGTGGCAAAAATGATTCCTCATAGAGTTAAAGGTACAGTCACACACACACAAACACGTGTATATACACATACCCACTGTCTTCTTACCCTGACTTGAATATGAATCTTACCCTAATATGAATATGAGTGAACATGGGGAGGAGACGGTGACTTTTGAAAGGTAAAAAGGACAAAGTAACCATTACATAATTCAAGTAAAATTCTCACTCAGATACCTGGCATGTCCTGGGGACTATGTTACTTAGTCGTTGTCAACACTGACAGGTCCGAGACTGAAATACTGTGGCTCTCAGGCCTACTAATGAAGAAGGTTTAATAAGGGAGAGGAAAACATGAAGGGCAATGTGAATAGAACAGAAATAATTCATTCAACAACATTGTGTCGCTGGTTGAATAGACCATCCAACAACATTCTGTAAGGAATAAAAACTGGCAAAATTAGGGCCTCCCTGGTGGCGCAGTGGGTTAAGCAACGCACTATGAAGCAAGTCGCAGTCACTGCAGCACGAGTTCAATCCCTGCTGCCGGCCGGGGAGGGGACCCACATGGCACAGCAGACCTCTCCTGCTGTGCCCGCTGCTCCCCTCAGCAGTGTACTTCTGTTGATCTGCCTGTTCTGCTCCCTGCTCTCTGTGGTGAATCCTCTCACCCCCCACCACGCCTCTGGCCTGTACCCCAGTGCTCGTATGCATAAATAAATAAATCTTTAAAAAAAAAACTGGCAAAATTAATCTACACTATTAGCAAACAAGAGTAGTGCATAAGGGGTGGGGGGGGGGTCAAAGAAAGGCTTCTGTGTCACTGAAACTGGGATGTTGCTTAATCTGAGTTTAGTTTAGATGGGCTGTTTTTGTTCGTGAAACTGTATCAAGTTGTATATTTATGGTATGTATACTTTTGTGTGTTTACTGCGATTCCACTAAAACATTTTCATTGAAATGGCAGAGTTCATACGAACACAAAAATACTTGATAGCTAGGCACTGGTCTAGAAGACAGAAAACAAAGCAAAAATCCAGGGGTCTTAGCTGATCACAAGCTGAATATGAAATAACAAGTTAGTGTTATTAGAAAAGAAAAAAGTAAGTTTAGGTTCTAATAAAGGATACTCGTGTGACTTGCAGAGATTGGAATGTAATTCTCGTATGATATGTTGTAGCTACCTTGAACACTGCTAAGAATGATGAGTAATTTTTTTTAACACCCATAAAAAGGACATTGAAAACTAGAGGGGAACCAGAAAAGAGCAATAGAGGTGATTAAAGATATGGAAAATAGGCTCTCAAAAAAGTACAAGAATAACACACTTCTAAATCTAGGTGTTGGTCCTCTTCATAAGTGGCAAGATAATTCCCCGAGCCTTCCCTCTAACCCTCTTTTCTTTTTCCTTCTTTATTGGAAGTGAGCTTCGAAGAGTGACATGAGTCAGTTGATGATAATTTATTGAGCAAATATAACAATGTCATTCTAAAAGAAAAAAGATGTTCACTATTAAAAAGCACTAGTCATTTTAATTAAGGTTGCTTAGCTTAAGAAAAAGAAGATTTGATTGACTTTAAAATAGTCAAAGATTTTTGAGATTGGAGTTTATGAGTCTTTCTTCACCTAAGAGCAAAATGAAAATATCAATAATTGGTCTTAAAATAAAACAGGTTTCAGCAGGACACCAGAAAGACTACATAGATGAGTGAGTCACAGGTCTGGGGACACTCAGGAGAATTAGGATATTTGACTAGGCTAGTTTCTTTCTAACATCATAATTTTCATTATCTCCTGAGTAATGAGTTCAGTTTTATTAATAACAATTGCAATACCTTACATTTGTAATGCCTTTGAGTTTTCCTCCAGGGGCACTTTTATACCCACTTGCCTTAGTTTAGAACCGTTTTTGAATAAGTGCTGCCAGAGTGAAATATGTCGCTAAAAGGAAGCTCCCTAGACAGCCAGTGGGCAGACCTTACAGTCCTGCTGCTCCAAGGGGGCCAGGGGGCCTGGGAGCAGGCCTGGCAGGCTGGGGGATGGAGGTGAAACTGCCAGCTGTCACCCGTCACCATGGTGACCTCACAGCCTGCAGCTGCTCTCCCTGCTGCCGCTGCTGTGAGGAAGGTGTCTGAGGGGTTTCTAAGGAAGGTCAGGTGGACAGCAAGTGGCCACAGCCCACAAGAGGCCTCAAGCCTGAAGGAGTCCCACCAGCTGACCTGTCTCTCATGGGGCTTCCAGCAGAATTCAGGGTTCACTTCAAAGCAGGTTTTGCCAGACCAGCCCAAGAAATGTGTCCAGGCACTAACAAATTCCTCTTGTTAGTTGCCCTGGGAAAGTCTGAGGCCTGGAAAAGAAAGCATGATTGGAAGCTTTTTTTGAAATTGAAAGTGGAATAATGTGGAATCTCAGGTTTAGTCCAAGAATGTCCCCTTGTCCATTCAATATTTTGTCCAATTTGTTGCTGTTGCTTGTGGGGGATTCTCCTTTACCTCTCCAAACCTGAATCCTGAAAAGGCAGCTGCTCTTCATCTCAACAATCAGTTGTCCCTTTATCACCAGCAGCCCCTCTGCCCCTGCCCTATACACTCCAGCCCCTGGGCCACTAGCTGCGGGGGGCTGCACCCCCTCCGTGGCACCTGTCTCCTGGCACACACAAGGCAGAGTCAGGGCCAGCGCCCCGAGGGAGCCAACAGCTGGCAGGCCATTTCTCAGACTGGCAGTCAGCCCTGCCAGGCTTCAGGGAGGAGAAGAGGGTGAGGGGAGTTATTGATGGGGGGTCTCTCAAGCAAGACATCTGCTCCCCTGGCCATGAGATCTGAAGGGTGAATGGAGGAGATCTGAGGGGGCGGGTGGCAAGGCAGCCCCTGGCCCGCAGCTGTGCCAAAAGCGGATCCTGCTCTCTACTGTGTCTGCAGCCTTCCCCTTTCATTCCTGCCTCTGCCCCCTCCCCTACCCCCCTCAGCTGGCGTCTCAGGAAAGAGAAGTATCACAAGCAACTGCCACAGAAAAACAAAGCTGTCTGCTGGCGGCTGTCCCAGCCTGCTGAGGTTCCCCTGCCTATCCCCATTCAGGGTCTTTCCCTAACGTGTTGCGCTCCCACCCCAGCCAGGTCAGTGCAGCACCCCTCCTTACTCCCTGGACTGATCTGAAACCCCTGTCAGATGCCAGGAAGATTTCTGGGCTGGAACCTGTAGGCCAATTGCCCACATCACTTCAGGGATTGGCCCCTTGGGGACAGAAGTGACAGATGAGTGAGGGACTTTTCACTAAATCACCCGTCTGGAGCCTCTCTGGCAGCTCCAAAAGAAGCAGCCCCTCCACCCCTGTCAGCCTTTCTCTTCTTTTGGCCAAAGCTCATGGACTCAATTGGGGAGGAGGGGGACTTTATCCTACTAGCTAAGGGAATTGAAGTTGGGTGATAGCAAGTTCAAGAATTCAAAGCCAGTTCTATGAGCCTGGTTGGAAGCAAGAAAGAAGCTGTCATTACACCTTGATTAGCATAAGGATTAAAACAAACAAACAAACAAATGAGCATCCTGCCCTTGGTTTCTTTGAAGAGAACCATTTACAAAGTGACTGAGGGGTCCAGCCTTCATGTTCCCCAAGTTTCTCCAGCAACCTTTGTTTTCTTTTCTTCAGAAATATTGATGATGATGCTCAGGGCATGGAGCCATGATCTTGGAGGGAGATGGCACCAAAAAAGACCTCCTTGTATAGTCACTGCAAGCACCTTCTCCCCTGTGACCTGACAAGACCATATATAAGGAAGTACTCTCCTGCTGGTTTAAACAGGCCGTGAATACTCCTTTTTGGAAGTATCTTAGCCAGTACAACAGCTAAGTAACAAGATGGCCACTCTTCGTTTGAAAGCCCAGGATTGCCGCCCCCCACTGTCTGCGGTGTGGTGACCTGTAATCAGTAGGCTCACTTGCTTCTGGTTTCTGTTTTTTGCAGATTGGACTTTAAACTTCCTTCTCTGCCTCACCGTGATGCAGAAAAACTGTCAGTACAGGACTGAGGGGCATCCAGGCGCCCCAAACTGTTAAGGGGTGCATGGTCAAAAAGGAATTCTGTCATTTGCATGTACAAAAGCAAAGGAAGAGTACTGTTAATGTGACAGATTTTTAATAGAACTGGTATGCATATTTGAAAGGAATTCAAGTAATAGTTTCTCAACAAAAACTCGAAAAATTACTCATCACCTCACGGACAAATGCCCAGTAAAATAGGCTGGGGTCAAAGTGGGGCTACTGAGGTCTAAAAACTTTCTACAAGTCCAAGGTAACTTCTGGTGGGGAACCACAAGAAAAGAACCAGGCAGATCCCACAGAGCTGGGACAGGAAAAGAGATTCAAAATCCAGATCAAGCTAATGGCTGCCACTGTCTCAGCCAAACGCCAGAATAGCCTTCCCAAATGTCTCTCCCCATCATGTCTCTTCCATGATCTCTTCCAAGGGTCTCTGTACATGACTTTCCTTCATATCTCCTTCAAGTATCAAGTGCAAGTCGAAGCCAGAAAAGCAATCGTATTGAATACACATTCAGTTATAAGCCAAGCATGACTGTTTGGTTAACTCTGCTCCTCATTCCCAGCAGCTCCTATTCAAGAAATCAAGTTCATGGCATGCTGGGAGCTGTAATCGTCAGTGCCTGAGATCTCTTCAGCACCTGAGAGCTCTTCAGTGTGAGAGAAGGATGGAGTTTGTTCAGGATGTCATACATGGGCTCAGAGTTTGCTGTATATTGTTCCTCCAACACTTCAGAAGAACTTCCGGGCAAGGAGCTTCTCTTACTGGCGACCCTGTCATTTCCTCCCACTGGTCATCAGTCACCTGCAGCATGCCTACCTCTAAGAGTCCCCAGCCTGGGAATCAGTGAATCACACAGAGCTGTCATCTGCCTGGCTCAGGTTCCCGGGAACATAGAGCTGCAGATCAGGACATGCACTGTGTGTCAGAAGAAACAGTGCATGTGTATGTGCATACTCACACACATATACGACTTGGGGTACCCAAACCCCCTCCCCAACTTCCTGTCTGTTGTCCCACTTCTTTTGCCATCACTGAGAACCTTTGCCGGTTCCCACAGAGCTGGGACACATTTCTGTTTCTCTGCTCATATATTCACATCATCCTCTAGTGACAATTTTTTCCTCTCTAGTTCTATCAAGTGATAGCAGAGACTTTCTTGGTTTTGGCCTAGGTCAGTGATTCCTTATTTATTTATAGCTTGCACAATGAATTGAATCCTCCAGATCCTCCACTAATTCCCAAATCAGCCATCCACCCCCACAGGCCCTGCTCCTAGGGTCCAGCCTGACATGAGGTAACCTGGTTCCTTTCTCTTCAGCTTCTCACCACTGATGCCAAAGCAAATGGAACATATATTTTTAATGAAGTAAGCAAGCCCCATGCTTATAATAGGGCAAATTAGGCAAAAACACCCAGCCTTACAAGGGGAATGAACTTTATCCTCACAGGACTACTTGTCAAGAGTGGGGTGTGAGAGGTCATAAAAAAAATAAATAAAAATAGGAATTTCTCTTGGCATGTCCCCTTGTCAGCTTTCAACCCTCCTAACATTACAACCTAAGTTCCCAGAAGCCCACCAAAAGGACACAATGTGAACAGCAGGGACCCGGTGTGACTTTGGAAAGAACATTATTCTGGTGCCAAAAAAATAAGGTGGGTGTCAATCATGGCACTTCTCTGGACATGTTTCTGTAGAAAATAATGATGAGTATGCCTACCTGAGTCAGGATCTTTGTGAAGAATAAGTGGGATGTGAACTAGAGAGAGCTTCAGGGAGCACAGGAAGATCCCTTTGGAAAAGCCCTTCCAAAGGAAGCAGGGAGGTGGTGAGCTCGCAGAGATGGTGCACAGGAAGGCCAGATGGACCCCAGGTCAAAAGAAGAAGGGAGGGTGGCTTTTCCCACCCTCTCCCTTCAGGCCCATGTCCCTTCCTCTTCAACAAACTGCCCCAGTGTGCTCCCACTATGGGGCTGGAATGTGTCCCCCCAAAAAGATTCATAATTTGAACTAAATCTTCAGTACCTCAGAATGTGACTATATTTGGAGATAGGGTCCTTAAAGAAGTGACTAAGTTAAAATTAGATCACTAGACTGGGCCCTAATCCATCACAACTAGTGTTCTTACAAGAAAAAGGCAGGCATGTACAAAGGAAAGACCACGTGAGAACACCAGGAGAAGGTCACATTCATGAGCCAAGGAAAGAAGCCTCAGAAAAAAACCTCTGTATATTAACATATACATAGAAAGTACATTCTGCCTGTAATATAAATATTTTTAAATGTCTTGAAAAAGTAATATTTTTGATTTTTTATAGGTGTCAGAATAGTCTCTTAAAATCGCACATTAAAAGTTAATATGCAGACAGAAATGAAAAAGCATCAAAACACAAATATTCACAAAACCTACCAACACCTTGATCTTTGACATCTGGCCTCAGAGCTGTGAAAAGAGATTTCTCCTGTTGAAATCACCCAGCCTATGCTAATGTATTATGGCTGTTCTAGCAGCCTAATAAATATAGTCCCTGCTCACCTTTCTACTCCTCCTTTACCCTGTTAGGTGCAGTGTCTCTCAAGGAGTTGCTCCTGAGCCGCTGAGTGAAGCACCTGAGAAGCAAATGTACAAGGCCTGGGCACAGCTCTCTGTCATCTGTCTAGTAGGACATGAGGGTCATTTTTAGTCAAATATGTCCACCTCAGGAGACCATTTCTGTTGCTCAGACATGGAGGAGAATATGTGTCCTGTCTCATACCTTACACTTCCCTGCGCTGGTAGGTCTCAAAAGAAAGAGCTTACACAGGTGTTGGCACCCCCTGGGGTGACGGATAAAAAATACAGGCTCCAGAGCTCACCCACAAAGATTCTAAATCAACCAGAACATGGTGGGTCTGAGACTCTCTGCTTTTACCAAATTCTTAGGTGAACCTGAAGCTCAGTCATGTGCAGAAATCACTAACCTATCTGCCACTGTGTGAGGGACACCCCTGCCTTTCAAAAGCCACATGGAGGTTGGGTGCTATTTGTGAGTAAGGATGAGAGTTTAGATATTAGCACAGCTTCTGAAAGGATGCAGTGTATTAACCCACAAATACCAACTCTAGCAATAACCTCTGAAACCCCCTTTGTGAAATCTCATCTTGCTGCCTATTTCCTCTCTTCAGTGGACCCATTACAAATGGCCTCTGCCCAGAGTCACGCATCATGGAGAGTTGCAGCTGGCAGGCTGGAAGGGGGTGTCAGATTCAGGTCCCTCTATTTACCTGCAGGAGACTGCACTTGTGAGAGGGAACAGCCTTGCCCAGATCACAGAAAGAGCCAGAGCTGGAGCCACAGCACAGGTTTCTGGATTTCTTGGGTTCTTGCTTTCTCAAGTCCACAAATAACCACTCCAGTTCTAAAGATGATTCAAAAAGAAAAAAAAATATTCTGAGGGTTAACTGAGCACCTGCGCTATGTTTTGTTTTTTCTCAGTAATCCTCACTATGACCTATCTTGTTAGAACTCATTTTCCACATTTTATTTCAGAGAGGACTGCCAGCATCCCAGACAATAGAGGTGAAGTGAGTGAGGGTTCATCCTAGGTCTAATTCCAAGTCCCAGATAGCCCAGGGACAGGGAATGTGTACTCTTAAACTGCTGCCTGGAGCTAGAAGAATACCAGGAACTCTCCACTGGACCTGCACTGGGAATCTAGCCATTTGTTTTATGGCCACAATCCAGTCTGGTCAGGGTCCTTCTGCCCCACCCAGGAGACTTTGCAGACCCCCTGGATGGGGCCAGCATGAAAGAGTCTGTTTTTTCTAATAGGTCCCCAAGTCTCTCCTGGAAGCTCTCAAATGATCCCACTCATTTGATCCCAGGGTAGCACTAGGAATCATGGCAGCCCCACAAGAAGAAATGATTTTTGTCCTGACATTGGTGACAACTGGTTTTGGAGAGAATCTTTGACTTTATCTTGGCCTTTTATTACCATGGGTGCTTAGTGGAAGGAGAGCTATAAAGACTACACCTAAGAGAAGAAATCCTATATTGTCAAAATATTAACAGAAATATAAAACAATACTTCATTAATAAAAATAAATAGAATGGGAAAAAAGTGGTTAAAAATATACTTTGCATCCTAGTATAAATTATTAATGAACTAGGCTCTGAGCAAATGGAAAAATAGAACTTGTTTCATTGCCTTCCTGACCTCTGCCCCAACACAAAGACTCATAAACACACCTAAGTGGCCTCCCTCATCCCCACACTCCTTGCTTCCTGACAGACCTGTACTTTCCAGAACTCTTCTGATTCCTCCAGTTCTTCACCTCAAAATCTGGTGAATGCAAAGGTTCTTAGCCTTCCCATAGAGAACACCTACTTTGTTTATATAGGAGGCTTTTTAGGTAGTTTCCAACCTTCCCTTGGAAGGAAGAGACAAACTCTTAGAAGACACCATTTCAAGCCCTCCTGGATTTGGCTAAAGGATTTGCCTTCAGCAGTCTGCAACAAACTGCCCAAATGTGTGTAGATTCTGAGGGCATCTGTCCACACCCTGCTGAGGACCTGAGATGCTGGCAGCAGGCAGGGCCTGGCTTTTGCTCCCACAGGCATTGTGGTCCTTTCAGAAGCAGGTGAGGGTGGTGACTGCACTCCTCATCCTGGCTGGGTATTCAAGTCTGTGAGCCAAGGGGCTGTCTCAGGGCTGTCTGGGTGGGTGCCAGGGGATGGGAGAGACAATAGAGAATAAGCTCTAGGGCCATTTTCTTTTCTGAAAAGATCTTCATTTTCACATTAATTGCAATTCGGGACTGCCTCAGTTTCAAACCCGGCCTTATTTGCTGAGTTGTCCTATTTGTTTGGCAAATCACTCTTGGCGTGCTTTCTCTACCTCCTTTTCCTTGGCTAGACACGGCCAGTCAAAAATTGACAGGAAAAAACACAGCTCTCCAAATTATTTTAGTGTCTTCTCGGGGTTATTATGGAGTTTGGAACAAATCCCAAACAGGTCTCAGCTGCTACAATGGCAACCTGAAAGGTACCTCAACTTTCCCCACCTCATCTTCATTCTGTCTGCTGTCTACAGGTAAATTCCTTTTCCTCAAATTTTTACTAGCTGCTCCACAAACTAAGGACCATACAAAGGCTTTGTGGGAAGCAGAGGCCTCTTACCCAGGAGAGGACAAAACCATTGCCTTTGAAAGGCTCTTTATACTAATACATAATGAGGCAAATGCAGTTAAGGGCTGAAGTGGAACTGACCAGATGTTTATGGAGAATGTTGGATTTACAGGTTGGAAAGGAGTTATTTGGATGAAAGGAAGGTAGGGCTATGAAAGTGAGAACAACACAGCAGTTTGGATTGGTCTAATTAGAGCTGTAGCTCTGGTCACATATTGTAGAGGCAGAAGTTTGTGTTTTTAGTACTTTAGAGCAAAACCAGGAATCATCTTAGTGTTTCCAGTACAGAGGTAATCGATGAAAGCACATTGTTTTTAGGCCTGGTGAAATGGTGGTGGGAAATCCATGGGTACCACAATTGATGTCAAATATATATAAATAAAGGGGGGGGGGGAAGCACGTTGTTTTTAAAGGAGAGGAGGTACAGTGTACTAAAAAGTCCATGTATGTTATATGAGACGCCGCCAGTGTACATTCCTGCCCTTCCAGCCTCTTCCCACTCTAACCTACAATCGCCTGCCATGGAATTTAAGATTACAAAATTGTTGTATTTCAAATGGGTCCGTTTTCTACTTGGTGCAATTCATAAGTTGGTCTGTGTCTTAATACTTTGACATGGTCTCTCTTTAGATTGAAGACAAGTCCTAGCTAGGCGAGAATTTTATTCACTTAAGGAGATGACTGACCTTAACAAAAGGTGTCATTTTTAGTTTCAGCTTTTCATTCTCTCGGTTTTGCTGGAAAAGGGAGGGAAATCATACTATGTACGTTTGTCGCGGTTTTGTCCTGAAAATAGGGATTGTGACATCTGTGGATGATCTGGGGAAGGAATATTAGCGATGACTGCATCCTGATTGGCTAGCTGTGCAGTCCCCGCCGTGGGGCAAGTATGGTCATAAATACAGAAGAAACGGAAAGGCAGGTAATCAAACATACTTGGAGCTCAGAAGGAAGAAGGCAGGCACTCGGGTCTTGGTCAACTCCCTCCAGTAGGCCCATCCTCTAGCGAGGCACAGAAAACCGGAGGAGAGGGGCGGGGAGGGGAGGTGCGCCCAGGCTTGCCGTGGGGCGTGGCGTCCTAGTGTGCGCTCCAGCTCCAGGGCTGGTTTTCTGGAACCCTCAGGGCAAAGGAGAGGGATTGTAGGAGAGGTCGGGTGCGAAGACTCCTTCGCATCCCGGGCCGCGTGGACGACGCTGGGATCATTTCTGGAGCAGGTGGCACGTGTCTCCGCCGCTGTCCAGTGGGCCGACAGCCAGCCCTGACACAAGCAGCAATGTTTCTACTCCACGGGGACCGCCGAGCGCCCGCACCAATTCCAGGCTAGTCCACAGGGACTCTGGCGGGAAGCTCTTCCGTGACCGGGAAAGCAGCTTCTCTTTGAGCAATATCCGTCCAAGGCCTGTCGGGAAGCCTTGCACATCATACTCATACGCTGGGACAGAACCGAAGACGAGAGCCATAGAATTACAAAGCATGGCAAAGTCCCGAGGTGGCGCTGAAGTGCTATTCAGTCTCCAAGACGGCACCCTGGTAGCCGGGTGGCGGTCAGAAACGGTATTTACCGATCAGCAGTAGCCGGGGTGCGGTAACCACGGCGACAGCGCTGAACCCCAGCGTAGCCCTCCGCCTCCCACGCGCCACTCCGCGGCCCCGCCCCACCCCCGGACGCTCGCCTTCCCGGGCTCGCCATTGGCTGTCGGCCGGAGCCGCCAATCACCGGCCGCGTCTCCTTACAAAGGGTGGGAGACGCCCCGTGCCGGAAGCCTCTCTCTGTTCTGGAAAGCCGGCCTGATGGCTTAATTGAGGTTAACGTAAACTCCAATCAGAGATGTAAAACGCTAGCAGGATTATCTAATCGTAATTAAATAAGGGACCAATTATGTTAGTCCGAGCAGCCCCTAATAACCCGTCCTGGAATGGCTTCTGTGATGAAGAGTCATTGAATTCCGCTCTCTTAATTCATCACTACCTAATTCACTGTCACTTGCCATCTAGGGATCTTTGTTTCCTCAATTTAGAGAGAAGGACTACACAGTCTGTCAGGACCTTTCCAAATGCACATTTCTATGAGCTGCGGAGCATGAGTCACCACCTGGGAACTGGTGCTGTTTAGCATTCTGGCCTGAACCTTAAAGCGTGGAAAGGGAGGGTGGGGGGAGGGCGGAGGGGTGCAGGGGGTTAATTTGCCTTAGCTTTTTGCTTTACCTCTGTCTCCAGAGAAAGAAATAGCTGTCTCACTTCCCTTTGCCAGAGAAAAAAATCAATAGGTGTTTTATCTGCAAGGGAAATGAATTTTCCATCTAATCCAAAAAAATGTGGGGAAGACTCTGGGCTGAGGATTGATAGAAGTGTCAGGTGTCAGAGCCATTAGGTGCCATAAACAATTCCATCCGACCCCCTAGCTTTACAGATGAGAAGTGAGGCCCAGAGACCTTAAGCAGCTTGTGCAAAGCCTCCCAGCTGTCAGAGCCAAGGGAGAAATCCTTATTCTTTCTGCCACACCATGCCTGAGAGCTCTAAGCACTTGCTTTCCTATGGCACCCGTGTGCTCTGCCTCCTCCTCCTCTTCCTCCTATTTGTCCAATAATCATCGGCAACATGCAAGTGCAGCCTTTGGAACCTCTTAAGCAAGGATCAAACTGAGTTTTCAGAATCTAGTCATGGCACATTATTTGAGAACAGAAGAAACTGCCTTTAATTTGATCACAGTCTGAAGTTCTGAAGCAATCCAGTGATTCTGCTATGTACAGGCTCTGACTTTCCAGGACTTGCAACTGATCTCACAAACTTTCAAACCTCAGAGAGCAGGGAGATAAAGAATTAGGTCATCAGTGTAGTGACTGATGGCTAGATTCTTGTTTCCCAAATGTTCTAAACTCACAACAGAATCTTCTGGATTTGGTTCTGTCAGGTGTTGAACCCATCAAAAAATAGTTTTCTTCATTTTCCTAATCCAACATTATTCCCTAAACCTGCATCTTGGGCAGCCTCCTGTACCCCAACATCAAGCTTATAGCAAATTCCTATACAATTTATGGATAGAAGCACAATAAATAGTTGGCCTGGAAGAGTTTACAAAGGAATTGTTACAGCAGACTGCCTACATGTAACCATAACAAACCTACCTGAGATGTTCCCATATTCCCACTAACCTGTGGAGAACAAAAGAAGTTACATCAATATTAATACCCAGGCCACTCAGTGGTGGAATCCAAGTATAAAGAAACGTATGAGAGTAAATATAAAAATAATCAAATACTTTTTTCCCATAAAGATTAATGTTATAGAGAAGTCCAAAACATATAAATATTAAAAAAAATCTACAAATTTACTACCCAAATGTTATGATGTTAACACATTTGTTGTTAGTATTTTGGTATATTTATAGAGTTTTCCATGTACATTACTTTTTTAACAGAGTTGAAATTAAATGCAGTAATTTTGTAAAAAATAATTCATATCCAGGTTTTCATCATTCAGAACCCAACAGCCATAATTGCAAGGCCTGACCAGTCATTTCAAACCATCACTTATCTATTGCCACTGATGCCTCCCCCATCTCCCTGGCCCTATCAAAGAGCTGCCATTGCCTGTGGATGTTTCTTGGGCACGTCAGATCACAGAACCTGTGAAGAGTTGAAACACAATGTTGATGGGCAAGCTCTCAGCACTACAGGCACAACACCTTTCATGTTGTGTCCTGATGCTGACAGGCCAGTCCTGGCCTCTGAGTCTCCCTTCCCTCCATGTTACTCCTCCCCTGTGGCTTGTTTCTTCTCTCTCCCCACATCAGCCAGATGTAGAAGTTTCTCCTCCTGGCAGTCTTTGCCTCTCCAGTCCTATAAATAGCATTCAGGGGCCATCACGCAGCAAAGCCTTTCATACAAGGTCTCTGAATCCCTGTGTGTGGAGACACCATTCTCACCTCCCAATATTTCCCCTTCCCCCCAACACACAAGCACACACACCCCATAGTACAGTATGAGAAAAACCAAATGGGATTTGTCCCACACTTCCCAGAGAGATGGTATTTGGGGGATTAGCAGTGTCAGGAAAACTTTCAAAGATGAGGATGGTACAGATTTGGGTCTTTAATAAATAGTAAACAGAACATTCCAGACAGGAAGGCAACAAGTTAGGATTGGAAGATCATGACTGGGAAATGATGAGTATACCATTTTCTACTGGAAAGGAGATAATATCTAAAATAAGATTTAAAACAAGGAGTCCATGTATCAAGACACACATAGAAATTTAAACCAGGTCTTTGAGAAAAAGTTGAGGTTGGAAGCACAGGTCATCCATATCCAGGATAGGAATGCATATCTGGGGTCAATCTGCTTTTTGTTTTCTTTATGGATGATCCATCGTGTCTCTGGAAACTTCAAATATTCTTAATTTTGCTATGATTTATCTTACCTCTCCTGTTTGGCATTCTGCGAGCCCTTTTATCCCAGGCACTTTTAGTTTGGTTATAGAAAATGCATTTCCATTATTCCTTTAAATATTTCTCCTTTCTGTTTTGATTTTACCTAGATTCAAGATGCTTTTATGTTTATTTCAGAAGCTGGTATATTTCTACACCCACTTAGAGTATTTTGGTGTTTTTTGCTCTCTCTGGAGCCTTTCCTCTGCCTCTTAGGAGAGCTCCACCCCATGACTTCCCAGCTGACCCACTCACACTTTCACTTTTTTATCCCATCATTGTGCTGTTTGTTTCGACTGGTATATTTTTACATATTTACTATATCCTCGTATGAGCATGCCAGGGCTGCTGTAACAAAATACTGCAGACTAGGGGGCTTAAACAAAAGAAATGGACTTTCTCACAGTCCTGGAATTCACAAGTCCAGCTCAGTGTGCTGGTTTCTCCTGAGCTGTCGTCCCTTTGCCTGTGGACAGCTGCCTTCCTGCCTTGTCCACACAAGTCTTCTCTCTGCATCTGCACACCCCTGTCTTCCTCTTCTTATGAGGACACCACCAGTCATAATCAATTAGGACCCCACACTTAGGATGACCGTACCTAATTTAATCACCTCCTTAGAGACCCTGTCTCCAAGTATGGCCACAGTGGGGGTTAGGATTTCAATATATGACTTTGTTGAAGAATGTGTGCAATTGAACAAGTGTGCTGCCTTTAGGAGAGAAGAAATGGAGAAGAAAATGACACCATTTTGCTTTGAATCTAGGAAACTGGCTTTTCTGATTCTATTGGGAAGTCTGCTTCTACTCTATTAGCAAAAAAACTGAGAAAGCCAATAACAGAGCTTGATGTGGGGCCTGAAAGCATTCTACAAGGTTGTCTTTTGTTCTCATGCAAGGTTTCCAGTGGGAGATAAATGTTTTCCACATGGGCTGAGTGGAGGAGGCTCTTTCCACTCTTTTGAACCTTGGACACTGCAGCATATAAGCAATCATCATCCCACAGACAGTTTCCAGAAATAGAAGCTCACTCCCTGGCTCCCCACCCCCACTTCTGAGGGAGAGACTACATTCCCACACCACTCAGCACCCCACCCCACCCCAACCCCTGCCAACTGAAGGACCATGCCCCAAGTCCCCAGAGAGCGCACTCTCACAGATGGGAAGAACTTACAGCAATGGTTGCCCTTGGTGGCTGTTGTCTCTGGCCACTCAGGCTCTTGCCCAAAACAGTCATCCCCAGAGCCTAAGCTCCATTACTGCCCTAAACAGACCACAGTTCCTCCTCCAGCTAGCAGATGAACTAGGATTAAAACAAATCTAGGGACTGGGAGAAAACATCCTCATCAATGCTGGTGAATATATCAATTAATAAAGATTTCTTATCTCTCTTTAAGTAATTTTCAAGAAATAAGATTTCCTTTAAAATGAACATAGTCTAGTTAAACATTTCTACATCTAGGACTCTATCCCAAGTGTAAACTAGAAAGTAGAGAAGGAAAAAACAACCAAAGGCCCAATAATAGGGTCCATTGTACTTTGAGTCAACATTTACATTCATTAGCAAATAATTTTTGAACATATATCCAGGTAAATATATATTATGGTATATTATAAAGTTCTATATCAGTTCTGCTGAGCTAAAATATTATGTGCAGTACAAAGCATATAATATGAAAACTTTAAGTAGTAAATTTTTTTATTTCTTGATTACACTTATTTCTTGAAAATTACCTAAAGAGAGATAAGAAATCTTTATTAATTGTGGGTCCCAAACTCCTTGTTCTCTATGGCTCTGCTCAGCCTTCAAGTCCTTGTGGCCCCTGACTCCAGTCTTCCCAACTCTGAAGGTAAGGGTACCCTTTGACCTCTTTGACCTCTGACACCAAACAACTGGTTAGCATACCTGGTCTCTTGACATCCATTTTAACAGGTCTTCTAGAGTGACAGCAGCCAAGGATAGGCCCTAGTGGAGTCCCAGGACTGATTGTCTGCCCTTAGCCATGGCTATCAAAGTCCCATGCTCCCCTTCTCTTCCTGCAGCAGCAGAGGTACGCCAGTGCCAAGGGGGAGCATAAGGAGCCCCAGGAGAGTCTGGGAAAGAACCAACAGCCCTGAGCTGTCCAATACCACCCAGACACATTTAAAAGTGAGGGTTTTACCTGCCCTGCTGCTGACACCAGCCCTGGGGTCTGTCAGCATGTGTGGTCACTTGGGGTCATCTCTTCCTGGGCCAAAATGTTAGGCCGAAGAGAGAATAAAATGATATCCATTTCATCTGCCATATATTGAGCCCCAAATAAAACAATAGGCCTGTTACACATGTTCTTTCTTTTAATCCTATCAGCAGCCCCTAGAGGACAGGTTCATCTTCATATTTATAGATGAAGAAGCTGAAGCTCAGGTTGAAGAAATAAATTTGCCCTAGGTTGCCAAATTCACAGCCAAGAAGTGGAAAAGCTGAGCAAAGTGAACCCAGGGGGCTGATTGCTAATCCTGCGTTTCGTCCTCTAAACCACCCTGCTAAAGTTTTGACTGGTCAATGGTTTTAGGGCCCTGTCTTGAGCTCCTATCACAAGGTCTTCCTGGCACCCACAGAAGAAAGAAGCAGACAAATGCGACACAGGGATGGCTGCCGCAGACCCCTCCGACCCACTCAGTGGGCTCAGATGGGGCTCCCACAGAGGTAATGAGGCCTCAACAGATAATATCAGATCTTCTCCAAGTTTCAATGGGGGGTGAGCTCGGTGACACTGAGATGAGAAAGTACAGGGGGAGCTGTGGTGAAACAAGGGGAGCAAGGCCTGGATGGAAGCAATGCTGAATGCACCTTTCAGCTTCCCGGGTCCCAGATCTCAGCCTACCACAGCATGTAAGGGAGCGTGTGTGTATTAACGCGCACACTCGCACTCAAGTACAGACCTGTTTGGAGGGGAACTCCGATTCTCACTAGCCAGACATCTCTAGTTCAAGTTTCCAAAGCCAAACATGTGTTACATACTCCTGCCAGCTCCAGGGCCTCTGTCTAAAGAAACTGATTTTATGGATCAGAAAAGAAGCCCCACGAAAATTTAAGAGACCACCTGGAGATTTTAAAGAGCTAATGCTACCACCCACGATTCACTGTTTATGAACGACCTTTGATCACCATCTATAGTAAACTCTATGCAAGACATTGTATACATGTGGCCAGCCAAAGTGCTTGGTAGGCAGGACAGACGGCATAATCAAGGTGCTGGGAGGAAAGGGGGCCCCACTACTTATGGAATAGATGAGAGCTGAGACCAAACAAAGGCAGAGAAAGCAGCTGCTCCCGCGCAGCTGTGTGGCAGGCTATTGAAGGTGACAGATCCCCTTAAGTTATGCAGCCAGGCACACACAGAGGAGTCATTACTGACACCACCCCCCCAACCCACCCACCCAAATCAACAATAGGCCCACATCTTGGGAAGGCTCCTGCAAGCCTGGGGACCGAACAGCGCACTCCTCTGCCTGAGAAAACAGGAAGAAGAAAGGCTTCCGTGAGGATCCTATAATCTAACCGCAAGGTTTTGAGTAGCAGAGGTAAGGCAAGAACCCCAGAGATCCTCCAAGCTCTGCTCCAGAGCCCCAGGGAAAATGCAAGGCTCTGAATCCCTACAACCTGGAGGGAGAGGGGTATGATGTTTCCATGGGGAGAGTTTGCTTCAGTTGCTGGGTCTGCCTCAGCTGAAGGGCACTTCTCACTGGAAGGCATAATGGACTCCTCTGTAAAATGGGCACTGACTTAGGTCTTGCCATCCTTCCAGCTCTTACAGTTCAGATTCCCTACCTGTGCAGAGCATGGAGATGAGCTTCCTCCCACGATCTGGAGCAGGAGAAACCCAGGTGGGGTCAAGCCCACCTCCTTCATTCCAGATGAAGGGACTTTCAGAGTAGTTGCGACATGCCCAGTGTTAACCAAAAGCTTGGTGGCCAGTCCAGTGCCCAGCAAAATGACCAGATCAGCTCTCTGCCTTGTGGCTGCAAAATTGTTGAAATGGCAAATGCTCTCTGAAAAAATAACACTGAAATAAAACCTCACTGGTGTATAGCTTAAGATAGTAATTGCTTTGGTTAAAAATAAATAAATAAATGAAGCCTTCAGTTCCTGCTCTGTAGTTTTGCTTTGGCATCTCCACCTCCATCTTCTTCTTCAAACAAAAGCAGGAATTAAGCACTGTTATTCACAGAGCAGAGCCTGTTCCTGCAGGCAGCATCTACCAGACCTCCACTGCCTCTGGGACATGAACAACCTCAGTACTGACTTCCAACACTCAGGAAACAAAGGGGAGGAGAATGGACGGTGAGAAGGGAAAGGAAAGGATAATGCAACAAGGAGAGGGGTTTCAAAGTTGTGGCTCTCTTCAACAGACCAGGGGCTGCCTTCTTGTGTCTGTTATATTTGCAATGCTGTGTACATTCATGAAGACCACATACATCGGGAGTATGTCTGCTTCCTTAAGGGAAAAATAATTCTAGTTTTAGAAAGACAAAATCTTTTTGACCATAAATAAAGATACTTTCAAAACTAATGGGAAAGTTGTAATAATATCAGTGTGCTAATACTACTGTACACTTCAAGATGGTTACCACGGTAAATTCTACATTATGTATATTTTAATCTTATTTCTTAAAAAGAAATAAACCTTATGGAAGTAAAGAGAAAACAGTTTCCAGACCTAGCCTCTGCTCTACAAGCCCCTCAGTGCTCTAGAAACATGGAAAAACCCTCCATCCACAGGGTCATCTCAGACTGAGATCCTAACCCTGGTCAAGAGTCGTGCCTAGCGTGAGCACATCTCAGTCTCAGGCCTCCTGGAGCCCTCACCCTTGGGCTTCAGAGCAGATCCGAGGCTCCTGCCTCTGCAGAGCCAGAGGCTGGGAGTGACTGCACTAGGCTGCCCCACGCTAGGTATTGTCGAGAGGATCTGATTGTCAGAGGCCGTGAGTCAAGTTTCCTACCTGTCAGGACAGAGCATAGAACAGCTATCAGAAGGGATTTGTGCAGCATGCACGGCTCTGTGTTAGACATAGGCATGGCCCTGGCCCTACTGGAGAACCAGGAAAATGCATTCAGACACTGACTGTGTGGTCACAGGGCCCGCGCAGGCACTGCAGGAGCATGTGGGAGGATGCTGTCTTAGGGAGGACCCGGGGTCAGGAATGTGCTGGGCGTTCATGTCATAAAAGTTACTTGGAGTACTATATGACTGGTTCCTCAAAAAGCTGAACGCAGAACCACCATGTGACCCAGCAATTCCACTCCTAGGTAGCTAGCCCAAAATGCTGGAAGCGGGGACACACAGGTACCTGTACACAGCTGTTCACAGCAGCATTCTTCACAATAGTCGAGTGCTCATCCGTGAATCATTTATGTGTTACGATTTATGATGGCATGTTTTTCAGACAGAAGATGAAATGAAATTCTAACACATGATATAACCTGGGTGAAACTTGAGGACATTATACTAAGTGAAAGAAGCCAGTGACAGAAGGACAAATATTGTATGATTCCACTTATTTTAGGTACCTAAAGCAGTCAAATTCATAAAGACAAAAAGTAGATTTGAGGTTATCAAGGGCTAGGGGAGGCCAGCATGGGGAGTTGCTGTTTAGTAGATACAGAATTTTTATTTGGAATGATGAAGAGGTTCTGACGATGAGTAGGACTGATGGTTGTACATTTGAATGTATTTGATGCCACTGAGTCATACACTTAAAATGACTGAAATAGTCATTTTTGTGTTATACAAATTTTACCACAAAATAAAAATCTCTAGTTACTTAACTGTGGAGAGGGGGGACCCCTATATCAGCCTCAGACTACAGACACCTTCCACAGACTGTGACAGAAGAAGCAAACAATAGTCAGGAGGCCTTCGATAGCACACCAGCTTTCCAGAGCAACCTGAAAAAAGTAAAATACTGGATAAAACAGAAACAAACTCCTTAAAAGCAATGAGCTGACCAGATGGGAACTACCAGGCAAGAATCGAAGGGGAAATGGGAACCCAAAGGGGTAGCAAAACATCAACGTGACAAAACATCTTTTACCCTGAAGGCTGTTGCTAAATGGGTTTTATCTTTGACAATTTCTTGGGGCCATGAAACAAAATCCAAGACTTGGGACCCTGCCAAGATGGGCAACCTAATGGGAAACCACTTGGGCTAATCCTTCTCCACCCATAGGCACACACATGGGGTCATGTCTAAGACCTTCTCTTCCTGTCTAATAGAATGATAAGTCCTACCCACCTACCAGCCAGGGTTCTTATAAGAACCAAGTGAAGTCCATTATATAGGAATGTAAGGAATTCGTAAGGAACTCTATTATAGGATTATAGCAGGAGTAATATCAAATTTTGTTATATGACTAACATTATTGGGTATAATGCTATAAACCAAACTCTATGCAATATATTAAATATATTATGTCATTTAATCCCTTTTTTTAATTGTGAAGAAGGTATTTCTGTCTGGATTCTACATATGACAAAACTGAAATTCCAAAAAGTTCAAGAAATTTGTTTAAACTCAGACTGAGAAATATGAACTATAAACTCTGGTGATCCCAGCATCTGCATACTCTTAACCCAATTCCTCAGTATCATCCACTAGTTCCACTAGCCCAGTACAGCTGTGAGGCAATAATGTCCACTTTGAAACTGACCACCTGGTTGGCTAGTAATTGAAGAGGGAAAATCACAGATCTTCTGTTCTTCATGTTCTTCCTAAATTCACTGAGATAAATTCAGCCCCCAGAGCACAGCATTCCTAGTATAAAGGCAGTTTGCCACACTCCTGATCTGCTAGGGAAACCCAGTTCTGCAAAGTGTCCTAACACCCACCACCTCCAGAGACTCTCTGTGACTCCTTGGTGGTGGTACTGGTTAGCCCATCTTGACCAAGTTTTGCTTCAGTTCGCAACTGCTTTACGCTGCCCTCCACTCACCAGCATATAAGTCAAGCAGTCCCTGAGTCAAAGAGATTATGCAAGGAGAGGCTGATTCTAAAAGAAGTTTTTTCAACTAATGAAGGTTTAAAGAAATTATCTTACAACCTTAAGACAAAAGACAACTTGAAATTGTTGCCAGGTGCTCCAAAATCCAAAAGTACCAGTTCCTTGATTTTTAAATAGAATTACACTTCAGTCTACTTTGGAATTAGTTTACAAGTTCCATTTCATATTTTGGAAACCCTTATGGATTTATGTTTTCAATTTCAGTCTCCCAAGGAGAGTAAAACACTGTGTTCAGTGTCTAGGCTCATGATGTGTACAGGTAGGTCCTTAAAAGAAATCGTGAGTAGTGAAAATAAAGAGTGATAATCACAAAGTTACCACCTTTGTTTTCTAGGAACTTGAGATTAATTATTATAAATTGAAAAAATCAAAACAGCAAGAATTTGATGATATTTTGAATGTCTCACTAGGTTATAACCGGGGAAGCTATTTTAAATTAAAACATACCAGGTTTACATTCTGCAAAAGCGTTTCCAACTCTTCTGAGCTCAAGGAAATTAAACATCCCCTCAAACACACACACACACACCCCCAACCATCTCAGCTGTATTTCCAACAAAGATAATGAACAGAGGAGACAAATCAATCTGACAGGTAATTTACCATTAACAGTTTGATTTCATCAGTCTAGACACAATGCATTATGAACCAAGAAAATTAGACAAGTCAAGAGGATGATAGTATCAGTGTTTAATGTTTATTTTCCATTACCTGGCAGCACAATTATTCTCAATAAAATATAACCATTCTTTAAGAGAAAAACTTTAAGCAGTTCAGCTAATAAAATAGTACTATTAAAGTTTCAAGCAGACTCAGCTACTTGGAGAAAGAGACCATGTACTTTTCATTGATGACTGCTGTGACAACTAGAAAACCACACAGATTTATCACTCCATTTAGGTGAAATGAAGGGAAAAAAAGGCATTCTCTGGTCAAATAACTTCTATATTCTCTAAATGAAAGATGTTTTTCTCCTTCCCTTTCAAGTTATATGCAAAGTGTCATCTTTTTTTTTTAAAGATTTATTTTTTTTATTTATACATACAAGAGCTGGGGTACAGGCCAGAGTTCAGGGTGGTGAGAGGGTTCACCAAACACAGAGCAGGGAGCAGAATAGGCAGATGGACTGGAACACACTGCTGAGGGGAGCAGTGGGCAAGGCAGGAGAGGTCTACCTCGCCATGTGGGTCCCTCCCTGGCTGGCAGCGGCAGGGATCGAACTCGTGCTGCAGTGGCTGCGGTTTGCTTCTTAGCGTTGCTTAACCCACTGAGCCACCAGGGAGGGCCAACAAAGTGTCATCATTTTTTAAAGGGAACTCACAGTTCTGTGTTGGTTAGCCCAACCCAAAGTGACATGGGACAAAGTTGTTAAAAATCTTATGTTAATATGGAATATATTGATAAATGTCTCATATATTCTGATGCCCTAAACTTAGGTATATCCTCAACCAAAAGTGATTGAGACAAGAGTACTGATAGCTCACACTGCCTATTTGAGTTTTCAAGCACAGGCAATTGTTTGACACAAATATTTCTGTCATGTGGGGAAGTTTTTCTTCCTAATCATCTATTTTGGAAAAAAAATAGTGCAATACAATTTGGGGAAAATATTCCTTGGACTTCAAATGTAACTTAAATGTTCCTAATTTTATCTTTTTGTCTCCTTTAATTATCTACCAAGCAAATCAGCTGTGAATCCAAGAAATGCTACAGTTTTAAGATAGCATATTCCTGAAAGTATAAAAGATAATAATTACAAAAACCTGAAATGCCAAAAAGGGATAAAATGCATTTCCTCAGACTTAATACAGTCAATCCTAGCATTTTCCACCCCAGAGAAGAATAAATTGAGGTCTGATATAAAAAAAAGAGTAGTATTAGAAATAGTTGTAGTAGTAGTAATAATAATAAAGCTATAGTAATTAAAACAGTATGGAATTAAAAATTTTTAAATACATAGATCAGTGGAATAGAACTGAGAGCCCAGAAATAATCCTACAGTATTATGGTCAGCTAATTTATGACACAGAAGCTAAGACTATGCAATGAGAAAAGTCTCCACAACAAGTGGTGTTGGAAAAACTGGACAGTTACATTCTAAAGAATGGAATTAGAGACTACTCTCTCACATCAGACACAATAATTTAACTCAAGATATACCAAATACTTGTATGTTAAGACCTGAACTCACAAAATACAATGAAGAAGACAGCCAAAGCACTCCAATATACTGGATTCAAAAATGTATTTGTATAGCTCAATTACAGCTACAATGGAAACAAAAGCAAAAATAAATAGTTGTGACTAAAAAGCTTTTGTATAGCAAAAGAAGCTATCATTGAAAAGAAACTTTACAGATTGGTAGACATATTTACAAATCATACATCTGACAAGGGTCTAATATCCAAGATCTACAAAGAACACACACAATTCAACAAAGAGAATATATATATATATATCCCAAAATAAAAAATGGGACAAAGATTTAAATAGTTACTTCTCCAAACAAGGCATATAGCTAGCTAACAAGCATATGGAAAATGCTTGTGATCACTTATCATCAGAGAAATGGAAATCAAAACTGCAATGAGATACCACCTCATACCCTACCCTTGAAAAGGTCTGTATCAAAATATCAGAAACGTGTTGACAAGTGTGTAAAGAAAAAGGAATTCACATATTCTTGGTAGGAAGTGAACTGATCCTGCCCTATGGACTACAGTATAATGGTTTCTCAAAATAATAAAAATAGATTTACCATATGATCCAGGTATCTTTCCAAAGAATGAAAAAACACTAACTTGAATTGATACATACACACCTATGCCTGTTGCAGCACTGTTTACAATAGCCAAGTTAGGAAAGAACCCAAGCTTCCAAAGGCAGATAAGTAGATCAAGATGTAGCATATTTACACAATGGAATATTACTCATTATTTTTTAAAAAAAGATGAAATTTTGCCATTTGCAACAACAAGGATGGGATTGGAAGGTATTATTGCTAAGAAAATAAGTCAGAAGACTAACAAATATTAGATAATTTCACTTGTGGAATACAGAGAAACAAAACAAAAGAACTGACAAAAACAAATCCTAGAAATTTGAGTGCAGAATTGAGACTACCAAAAAGTCAGTGTGGGGATAAGGAGCACAGGTAAGAGGTGGTATTGTGGAGTTGGAAGTTTATAGGTGCTTTGGTGATATGTTTGTAATGATAACATACATCTGAAAAGGTGTAAGTAAACCTAAGCCCCTAAGTAATATATATAGTGTTGTAAACTAACCTCACCTCAATTTAAAGAAAAATGCAACTAAAAAAAAAGAGTTGCAGTATATTCTTATACTGCTAAGAATTTTAATTATGCACTATCTTTATATTAAATACTATTTTCTGAATCTACTAAGTTGATCATGATTTCTCTATGTCACTATGACAAATTATATGGTTTGGTTTTTAAATGTTAAAGCAAATCCATATTTCTAAATACATCTAGCTTGGTATAGTACCCCATACTTCTTATAAATAATGACATTCAATTTGCTAATATTCTGTTTAGAATTACATCTATGTTTATGAAGTAGATCGGATTACAATGTTCCCTTCTTGTAACATTTTTGCTATCATTTTGCTGGCCTCAAAACATGAACTGAAAGTGTCCCTCTTTTTCAATTCTCTGCAATAGTTTTTGTACCATTGGTGTTATTCCTTAAATATTTAGAAGAATTCACCATTGAGGCCAGCTAACGTAGAGTTTTCTTTGTGGAAAGGTGAAACCAAATTCTGAATTAGCTATTATTCATATTTTCTTTTCTTTACAATGTTGTTGAAGAATTCATACTCTTTCACCTGTAATTTCTCATAGGCTGGATTATCTTGATTTCTCATCATGTTGTTCTGTGTCCTCTTTAATTCTTACAAATTAGAATCTAGTCTTAGATTCTATTTCGGATTCAAGATTCAATTTATTTGACAAACTATATAAGAGATCTTGTTTTCTTTCATCAGGGGCCATGCAATGTCTAGTTATTTCTCATTATGATTCTAGTAGCCTTTGATGTTTAATACCTATATTAACTCAGTGGGGGATGCATAAAGTGGTTTTAATGTATCTCTTTCTTTTCCAGTTATTACTTGGAATACTTTTTTACAGAGACTCCCTCATTTGCCATCTGGTTACCCAGTGTCAAGTATATTTAAAAAAAAGTCCTCCTCCCCCAATTTCTTTTAACTGGTTTTCAAGATTTTAATTGGTTTCCTCTCATCAGACTAAAATGGTTATCTTTTTAATATCATCATAAATCCATCACCATGAATTCATTCATCAAGAATATAATTTTGTTCACTAAAACATATAATGGACCTCAATTCACTGCATGTATTCTCATTATTGAAGCACATACTACCCTATCTTTGACAGTGGGATCTTCTAAGCTGCCCTGGAATCCTGTTGAAAGGATCCCAGTAATACTTGATAGCTTCCTTGCTGTCTTTTATGACAAGGGCTTCCAGGATGATCTTGTACTTGTCTTGTCCAGATTAGCTATTTCATTAAAAAGCCTTGGTTTCTTTTAATGAGAAATATGTCCAGATCAAATTTTAGGAGTTATGTATTTTTTAATTTCTTCTTTGATGCATTTACTTTTGATTTCCTCAGAAGTATGTTGTTCAATGTCCATACATTAATTCTTCTTGCTTCTTTTAATACATTTATGATTAGAGAAGATGCCTGATATGACGTCAATCTTCATGAATCGATTGATATTTGTGGTCTATCCTACCGAATGTTCTATGTGCACTTGGGAAGAAGCTGCTTTGGGAGTGCAGTGTTTTATAAATTTCCATTACCCTTGAAGTCTGATTCCTCACTTAAGACTATTGTTTTATTGTTTATTTTCTGTCAGACCTGTCCATTGATGAACGTGGAGTATGAAGTTCCCAATTATTGTATTGCTGCCAAAGTCTAATTTTATATTTGTTAATAATTGCCTTATGTATTTTGATGCTCCTTTGTTTGGTCCATATTTATTGATGAGAGTTGTGTATTCTTGAGAAATATTGACTCCTTAATCATTATATAGTGTTAATCTCTCATTGCCTTTTTTAATTGTAAATCTATTTTATCTAGCAAAATCTTCATTTGCAAGTTATACTCATAGTCACTCATAGTCACTAAGGACTTTAAATTCTCCCTGCTGGCTCTCATTTAATTTCTATAAGTAATTAAATATGTAATATTAATCACCAGTCCTTATGCTAATGTCTCTAAGACATTTGGCTCTCTGAAACTCATTCTGTAATGTTTTAATAATTCTTTTTTTTTTAAAGATTTATTTATTCATGCATACAAGCACTGGGGTACAGGCCAGAGGTGTGGGGGGCGAGAGGACTCACCAGAGACAGAGCGGGGAGCAGAACAGGCAGATCAACAGAAGCACACCGCTGAGGGGAGCAGCGGGCACAGCAGGAGAGGTCTGCTGCACCATGTGGGTCCCCTCCCTGGCCGGCAGCAGGGATCGAACTCGTGCTGCAGTGGTTGCGGTTTGCTTCATAGTGCGTTGCTTAACCCACTGCGCCACCAGGGAGGCCCTGTTTTAATAATTCTTAAATGCTAGTAACAATTTGTGATCTTATACTTGAAAGTCTTGTTGGATAAAAAAATCCTTGGCTGACTTTAAGAATCTTAATGTATTACTGGATTTTTCACTCAGTATAAAGTGTTAGTGTTGAAAATTCTAATAAAGACTCCCCTTACAAATCATAGGCCCTTTGTAAACAGGTGCTTTTTTCCTTAGTGTTATAATTTCATTAGATTGTCTTGCCATTAGTTACTTTAGTTGGTTAGTATTTTTAGGGATGTTCTTTCAATGCATACTTTCAACTTACTTTCTAAATTCAGGTAAGTATTCTTGAAATGTCTTTAATCATTTGCTTTGCTTTTTCTTCCTTACTATTCCTAACGTTATCTTTTTTCCTGTCTCAAATGTTATTTCTAAACCACTTATTTTTGTAAAAACAAAAAAAAATCTACTTCAAGGCATTATTTGTCTTATCTAGTCTCATGTTTCTACTAATAACACTGAAACGTTTTTCAATAATTTTTTAAAGATTTATTTATGCATACAAGAGCTGGGGTACAGGCTAGAATCATGGAAGGTGAGAGGATTCACCAGAGACAGAGTGGGGAACAAAAAAGGCAGATGGACTAAAATACACTGCTGAGGGGAGCAACAGGCGAGGCAGGAGAGGTCTGCTGTGCCATGTGGGTCTCCTCTCTGACTGGAGATCGAACTTGCACTACTGTGCTGAGGATGCTTCATAGTGCAGTGCTCAACCCGCTGCACACCAGGGAGGCCCTGAATTTTTTTTTAATTAATTCTCCATCATCTTAGTTCTTGTAATTCTGGTTTATGTTGTTCATTTCATTATCACTTCCAAAAAACTTTGAGTTCATTTTGCAATAGGTGAGAGTTTTCATTTGTGGCATGCTTCTATTTCCCACAGGGATGTTATTCTGCTCCTTAGTACTTTTTCTTATAAATTTATATGGGATATGGTCTCAATATTATTTCTTCACTCATATTTGTCAAATTAATTTTCCATAACTTTTGGAATGAGATAGGATTTAAGAAAGCTCTGTTTACAGATGCACTGTTGTTTTTACATTGCTTTTTTTAAATGGAAACTTGGATTCCTTCCCTGCTACATTTTTATCTAGAAAACCTCTTTGATCTATTGTCCCTGTTTGTCCAATTTTGATTCCACTCTCAGCAACTTCTCTTTTATGTGAGGTCTTGTTCTGGAAGGGATCGAAATGGTTTTGAGAGTTCCTAGTGGGTAGTAAGTTTCAGCCCCTTTGGTCTGATGGTTATATTGAAGTTCTTCTTTCTCATGTCTATCAGGTCTTATCCTATTGCTTCTTTCTTGTTGCTCTCTGAGATACCAGTATCACTGCAGACTTGAAGCTGATGGCACTTTGTCCACCTTTGCCCATATTTTGGGGATTGTAAGAATACCTTGTTACCTACGCGCTTTGTTCACCATTGTATCGCAAGGTTAAACTGTACCTGAACATCGAAAACAAAATCACTAAACTTTTTGAGTAAATCAGACCTTAGTAGATTGTTTATATGAAACTCTTTTCCCCACCTCTTATTCAGTGAGAGATGTTTCAGCACCACCCATCACTTAAAATACAATTTCATAAGGCCCGCTGTTGGCTTTATGTAACCATTAATGTCAACTAAATGTTACAGACATACACACAAGAATGATAAGAAGGTTTAGACATGGTAATGCTCGGGCTAGTCCAATTTTGACTTACATAAGAACCTATTACTTAATAGATAGGAACATGTATCAGCAAAGGCAGTCAAAAGATGTGAACAGCTGTCATTAATTTTCCTCAGACCAAATTCCCAAACTTAAGGGACTGAATTCAATGAAACTTAAAAACTCTTAGAACTCTTCAGAACTATGCCATTCAAAGATATAAAGATTCCTCCTTATGGAAGACTCTTACCTTCCCAACACAGCAGCGAAGGCTTCCCCAAGAGCCTACATTTCAAGTTCATCTTCTCCAGGAAATGTGAATACTTAGGACAAAAGGACTTCCATAAATCCCACTGGAGCTTCCTTGAGTAGCCATTATCTGTCTAAAGCAGATAGCAATACTGAGACAGGGGAGGGAAGTGAAGATAAAGGGAACAGAGAAAAAGACAGGCAGAGAAAAGAACATTCCATATTTCAAAGTTCTTCATAATGAGAAATTGGGACAATTTTGTGTGACAATTTTATTAGGTGGCAAAATATTTCACCCTAATCTTAAGGCATTTATGAGTGGTTTGGATTAAAATAGCTAAGAAACTATATACTCCGTATCTAGAAATTTTAAGACACATATTAATAGGAAGTCTTTACAAACAGAATTGAAAAATGTATCAGTATCATTTTCAACTACAGAATGTCAATTTTGCATTTAATCTCCAGCTCTGAAAGAATTTGGCCTGGGACCCTTAAACAATTACTTAAAACCAGTAATTGGGGCCTCCTTGGTGGCACAAGGGGTTAAGTCACAGCACTATGAAATATCTGCAGACACTACAGCAGGAGCTCAATCCCCGGGCAGGGAGCTGACCCACATGGCATAGCAGGCCTCTGCTGTCTCACCCACTACTCCCCCCAGCAGTGTATTTTAGTAGATCCACCTGTTCTGCTCCCCACTCTGTCTTCTGGTGAATCCTCTTACACTCCCACACCTCTGGCCTACACCCCAGCTCTTGTATACAGAAATAAAATCTCAAAAACAAAACAATAATTACCATCTCCTCTATGAGATTTCATGAAATCATGTGCAGACCTACTACTGATTTGCTTTAAAACTACCAACAATTTTTCTGTATCAATGGCTAGAGTTCAGCTCTGAATTACAGAGGTATGTCATAGTTTCCTCAAGATTCGCCCTACTTCATATTTGGAACTACTCAAAATTAGAAGTAAATGTAAAGTGAAAAATCAGAAATAACAATCTAGAAGTTACTTGGATCCCTAGGAAAAATTCTAGTCAGAACTATTTCTTTTACTGTTAAGAGAAAGTTTATACAACAAAATTTCAGAAAATCTTTCCCACCAAAGTGAAACTTCCTAAAACCTAAGTGTAAGAACACTGTGACAGAAACTTCAGAAACATCATCTTATAGTACAGCATTCTTAAATTTCTCAGTGGACAATGTCACCTGAGGTTTTTGTAATACCAGTTTCAAACTGATCATCATCAAATCAAAAGCATTTAAATAGCTGTACTGGAAGTCAAATCACATTTATCACCTCCTCCCAATCCTCAATATAGAGCACAGAGGAACAAATATTCAAAGATGCTATTAAAAAGGGGGTTCTCGCCTTAATTTAGGAAGCAAGATGGATGGATCAGACTTGCAAAGGAGAAAGTAATGCCTTGCCTTACCTGGTTTTCGTGATGGGAGGCTTGGGGTACTTTATTAGTGCTGTGTAATCTCTTGATTTCTCCTATCCTGGTGAACCTTGGTCCCTAAATCTACACTCTGCTGACTATCCAGGAGTTGAGGCCAAGTGATATTAAGACAGGGAACCCTCTTTGCACCCCTCTTGGTGCTTGGATGACCCCGTGCCCCAAAGGCACTACTTAGACATTGAGCAGCCCTCCCTATAACCACAGGCCTGCACTGTGGCACCATGTTCTGCCACAAGATTGGCTACATCCTGGGACAGTGGCAGCATGAGGCAGCTATGTCCAGTGGAGAGCTTCATGTGCAGCACAAGTGAGCCAAGGCCCCAGGAGCCATTGCCTGGCCTGCATGGCTGACTCCAAGTGTGTGGTGCTCAGGAACTGCAAGATGGCCATAGACATGTACCAGCACAAGGATGGACCCACTTTCCAGTGCCTTGATGGGCTGGAGCAGTTGCAGCTGCCACCCATCCTACCCATGGCCCTTGTCTGAGGGCCTTTGGCCTCTTTGTTTTTGTTTTTTTCCTAAAGATTTATTTATGCATACAAGCACTGGGGTACAGGCCAGAGGTGTGTGGGGGTGAGAGGATTCACCACAGAGAGCGGGGAGCAGAATAGGCAGATCAACTGAAGTACACTGCTGAGGGGAGCAGCGGACACAGCAGGAGAGGTCTGCTGCGCCATGTGGGTCCCCTCCCTGGCCAGCAGCAGGGATCAAATTCGTGCTGCAGTGGCTGTGGTCTGCCTCATAGTGCATTGCTCAACCCACTGCGCCACCAGGGAGGCCCGGCCTCTGTCTTTTGTACACAGAGTTTGTATGAACTGGAAAACAATTTTAATTGCCATATGTAGTTGGTATTGAAGAGCAAAGCTCTAGAACATGAGCATACTCATATTGAACAGACATAAAGGTATCAATGGCCTGTCCAGGAATGTCAGTAACTGATCTCATTATTTGTCAGGGAAGAGAGGAAAATCCTGATTCACTATCTATACAAGTAGAACTGGCAGCGATAGACCAGCAGAAACACCCCCTCTACTTCTATCTTCATATATATATAAAATAAGTGCACATAAATCAAAATTAGCTTAAAAACATATGCCCACAATCAGTAGACAGGTTACCTGTTTCTTCGTCAAATGATATTTAAACATGCCATAATATGCTATAATTAAGTTAATCACAATTTTTAAATAGAAATAATGTAACTAACCAAGATATTTCTTCTATGCAGGTATAACCTTATTCTGGGCCACTAACCAGCCATATATTTTAGGCATTAACAGTGCTTGGTTTCCATAAACTAACACTGAATGTGAGGGTCCTTCTTTAACCTGGCCTGCTTTGTCAACTGATGAGACTCAGGTTTACTTGAATATTTAAGGTTCTCATTTCTCTTGCCTAAATATAAAATCTCTTAAAATGCCCAGGAGGAAGGAAGCCTTGAATGTTGTACTGAATCTTCACTAGTGATCTCACAGTGGTTCTGATTTCTATTCTACAAAGACTCTGTTGATGAGAACTTCAACACTATCATTTGTCTTTCTGATGTCACTACAAATTTCATCACATTACAAGGTTCATTACCACTTTTAGTGAGTCACAACTATCAGAACTATAGGAAAAATTTTACTGACCAGCATTAATTAGTAAAAATCTTTATCAAAGGCAATTTTTCTGAAACCTTTGAAAGACGAAGTAAAATAAGGGAGGGGAGGATTGCTGAGAAAAAGTAAGAAACCAGTCTTTTCTAAATAGGTATTGTGGTTTGTTAAACAGTTACCTTGTTCTACAAGTGCTCTTGTTTATGAGAGTACCATGAAAGTGCTTTTTTCTTTTTTTTCCTGTGGGAGAAGGGAAGCAATGAAGGAAATGAAAGAGTTCATTTAAGTGCCATATTCACATTAAGGCTAATTTGTAAAAGCTCAATCCAGCTGAATACATTTACAGCCACCATTCGTCCACAAAACTTCAGTTGAGAGGACTAATTGAGATTCTCCAGGAGAACTCCCTTGTCTGTAGTAGTTACATAATGTCTCATTAGGCATTCTGTACCTCCCACTTCTCTAGAATACTAAGTCTAACTGCTTGGCCTGAGTTTACAGTTTGTGAATTTCCAATAGATTCTAATACACCACTACTGTGAGACTGTTTTTGTTTTTGAGCCCTTTTGCCTTTGTTAGGAGAGGAAACCTCAAACTAAAATCACTTTTAACAGAACTGTTATCAATTATAACAGGAATACTGATTAAAACAAAAAAACTAAAGTTGTACCCTAACTCCAAGACTATAATATACAAGGGAAAGTCCTATAAAACAGGTAGAGTTGCACTAGAGAGTGCTTTCCATAAGAGAGGATCATTAGGGCTGATGGCCGGAGTTCTGAGAGATTAGTAAACTCCATAAAATCTCATTATATATGCATTTTCAATTCACTGTATTGATGTAATAGTTGAACACCTGACTTATTTGACCAGTAAGAGTATGACACCCATCTATTTTTATTTTCTTCTTTACTGAAATATAGTGTAGGTGCCTTCTGTATTTTTTTCCCTAAAGTTGCTAGAGAAATTAGTGTCATAAACTACATGCTTATTTTAAATATTTAATTAGAATCCTCTCCCCTAAACTGAAAAAAAAAAAAATCTCTTAGCACAATTATAGAACAACTTTTCCCCTCTTATTGCTATCTTAGTATCTTATAAAGAAGCCTGAGATAAAATGAAAATGCTAAAAGATCTCTAGCTGTCTGCCATTATATCTAGCTATCTGTCAACATATATACTGTTGATGAGCTTCCATTTGTATGTCAACAATGGCATACACACATTTATGTACAAACACATATATATAATTACACATATATTCTTGTGTGTGTATGTTCATGTATAATATTTGCCTGAGTCAAAGTTTGACTGCATTATTCCAGTTATGCTTTTCAGAAAAGAAAAAAAAATTATAATGTGTCTCTATCTAAAAGATTACTTTTTTCACATATTTCGTAATTAACTGTTTCCACAGTAAAAGGTAAAATTTTGTGCTGCTGTAAAATTTAAATATCTTTCTTCTAATTGAACATGGTAACATAATTGACTATAATTTTTTTTCAATTTCCAGCTACTTTCTAAATGACATTCTGAAGGAAGGCCTATAAGCAAATGAACTTCCACCAACAATTTATTTTAGCCTTTAATGTATTTTCTACTAAAAATCAAGCTTTCAAGACAGGAAAATATTACTGGTTATTACAAAAAAAAAGTGAGAATTTTAATTCACAAATGATGAAAACAAGACATTGATTTCACCATACATACACAGTAATATTACAATAAACTTATCTGTAGACTAACAAAACATTTAAGACTTCACATATATTCATATGTACTTTAAAATAAGAAATACAGGACAAATTTAATCTTTTGACATGTCTATAATTACCAAAAGAAAGAGTATCACTGATTTTAGTTGTTACCCTGGCATACATTATAGGCCAGTCCTAAAGCATACTGTATTATTAAGGACCTCTTTAGGCAAATATAAACATTCTATAAACATTCTTATTTGGGGACTTTTTCTCCCCGCCCAAAACTATCAAGAAGCTTGGTGTGATATCAATTTAACAAGATCACAACAACAAACAGTACTTCACCACAAAACTCAGGTGAGTTTTTCAGATAAATCATACAAAACAAACTTGTTCCCATGGAAGGCAATCTGTAAATTATAAATATAATTCTAAGAAAAAGATCTTGGTTACAATCATTCACTTTCAAATACTAATTAAGGAATTAAAAGTGGGGATTATGGGGGGAAACTGTTGGCATGACGTGAGTAGAAAAAGTATGAAATAAGGAAAATATACTTGCCACAGGAAATACTGGATTCAGTTGATATTTTTTTTTAAATGATGTCTAAGGGTATGATCATAGCAAAAAAAAAAAAAGTAAAACCAAAAAAATAAGAACCAAAATGCACATTTTCAATGGAAAATCTCTAAACCTCTTATAGTTTTCTTTATTAAGATTAGACATTTCATATACAGCAGTTAATCTAGAAAAATACATTAAAAAAAATTTTCAACAGACCATGCTCTCTGTAACAAAATCTTCCAAACCCTGTTTTATTATACAAATCAATCTACATTAGTAATGTAAAAAGAACTCCTCAAATTTAGCAATATCTTTCCATCTGACATTCACCTAATTTACATATGGTTTTCCACTAATCATACTGCAGTTAGAATTCTGTAATAATCTTTTTTCTAATGTATTCTGTACATATTAAATAACCTAAAAGGTTTCTCTTGTAGTGCATTTACCATTTAGCAAGTCTATTCAGTATTTTTCCAGTACCATTTGTATTACAGTGATTTGCCTGTAAATGTAATTAAAATCTAAAAGTGCACACAGTTAACTTTCTCAAATAACAGCATACTTCTGGAGGAAACCTAATATTCACAGAAAAGATTACCAATATCAAGATTAGAAATGTAGGGTTAGAATGTACTCTGAGACTATACAACACAATATATACATAAGGTAAGACACTAAGTCTTTAACCTATATTTACACATCAAATAATGTCTGTTTCCACAGGGTCATACCAATAACTCAGTATGGCACTAGATATAATTAGGATTGCTGGCTACAAATCATTGTAGCACAGACAACCCAAAAATACCCTGAACTGACTTATGCTAAATTAAACTCCAGTATATCACAGTGTTTTAAGTAACATTAGTGTGCTGCCCAAACAAGCAACTAAGATATCTGACAAGGGATGCTGCACAGCACAGTGAAAGACAGCAAGCCTTCATTAAGGGATATTTGAGTTAAAATGAATCTTAGCACTTAGACTGCCATTGCATGCAGAAACCCTGAAAAAGAAATACACAGGTTTTCAAAATGAATATACTTTGTTTTGTTTAAAATGCCCATGAGTTTTCAATTTAACTGATTCTAAGTATTGTTCTATCAAGTGATGAACATAATGAATCATGAGAAGACACTACAATTATCCAGTTGAAGAGGAGGAAAAAAAAACCCACTGTAGTCTTCTTACCAAATTATCCAGTGTATATGACTGATAATAACTGCAAGTTTTAATCTTTACTGAAATTCAGAGTATGAAATGCAAGCATTCAGAATAAAGTTAATTCAAATCACACTTAGTTATATCAACTTGCAACAAAGCAGCAAACATGAGGGTCTAATACACATCTTGACTCTCTCATTTCCTTCTAACCCCTCAAAAAAGTGCAAAATCAAAGTCACTGCTTGGTCCAAAAATAAAAAACATCATGTATAAGAATTTCAAATCTGATGGAGTCCAGCTTCTATTATGCAGGTTGTCTTCAGTAAGAATCAGCGTCCAAAAATGGAACTTAATTCCAGAAGAATTAATTCTACAATCTGATTTTGGTACACAGTATGAACTGCTATATTACCAGTCTCCTTCTCTGGCTTTAACAGTGTAGGGCCAAAAACAATTGCTATACTCTGATAGGTCATTCGGTTCTTTTCTCCATTTTCTATGACTCTAAAGGGGGAAAAAGAAATCATTAAAAGAGGAAATAAGAATTAGAGAAGGAAATTGCAAATTTTATAAACAAGAACAGTTTGCATTTAAAAAAGAGAAATAAAGCTCATTTTCCTAAGGTATATTAAACTACTTAACCAAACAGAACTCAGTTCAAATGCCCCTTGAAGCTTTCTTTTGGATAAACACAGCTGAAAAATATAACTATATTTATTTAAATATATATTTTTTTCTAAAAAACTTAAATGTTTGCTATTTTAATTCACTGTTTAAACTAAAACAGGGACTTAAATGTGAGTTACAATTCCAGAGATCAATGATTATTCCATTAGGTTGATGATGGAAAATATTACAGCATACAGATTAAACTTTCAGCTTTACTTATTTTATGACTTTTTTTTACACTCTCTCACAAGGCATCATCTTAGTATTCTAATGTTCTTTCTATCAGAAGAAAAAAATCATTTAAATAGCAATGTAGTAACTTAGAGCCATAGTGGCTTTATTTTAAGGTAATTTAATATTCCCCCTTAGTAACCAACCTCATCTTCATATTAATTAATTTTAGCAACAGTTTTAAAATACCAACTACATGTTAGGCATTACATAGACTACATATATACTATATATACTACATATGTTAATGTATTCTTCATACCAAAACCAATTTACCTATGAAGAACTTAAAGCTTACAGGAATTGAGTTCTTTTTGAACTTGGAGACTGCAAGTAGCATAGTTGGTTTCTGAATGTCTGATTTACTCTGACCCCATGGAAACTACCACATCTTATAATTGCCATTCTCTTACTTTTTACTCCTCTATACTAACTACTTCTTTATTGCAGAGAGACACTCTTACCTTTTTAGATGTCTAAAAAGAATCTGCATCGTATCTTGATTTGGCCTTGGCAACTGTTTGATTAAGTCCTTAACAGCAGCCACTCGTTGTCTTGGTTCTTGTTCTGCGAGGGAAAAAAAAAAAGATATTAACTAGAGATTTTGCATGAAACCGAAAGCAGTGACTTATTTTACAACATGATATTTAGTAACACACAGTGACATCTGGTGGTCACATTTAAATTTTCTAGAGTAAAACAATCTGGAAAAAAAGGTTGTTTAAAGTAAGACTGAACAGAATGTAAACTTAATCTGTACAGAAGATTTTCAACATTTAGTAAAAAACCAAGTGGAATTACATACTTACTAATAGCATTAACGAAATCATTAAAATGATTAAATGTAAAAAGGGGTTCTGGTAATTCTCGAAAAAACATTTTGAGTGCTCCAGTAATGACATGAATATCTTCCCATTTACTATCATTCAAATCCAATTTCTCATCTGAAAAACAATAGGAGTAAGAAATTTTTTAAAATAATGTTAAATCCAATAGTATGAGTGATGACTCTGGATGGAACAAGGAGGAATATGATCTTACCGTGATTGACTGCAAATCTCAACTTCTGAATCACTGCAAGGTTGCCACTTACTCTGTATATCCCATCAACGTCCAAACCTAAGATAATAAACATAAAAAACAAACCAAAAAAAAACATGTATACTTTTAAAGATGCCTGCATGTTTTAGAATTATTAACATCAAATGGGCAAATACTTTTTTCTCTATATTGCTTTTTATACAGACTTGGGGCAGGGGGAGTAGAGATTCAGTCTGAACCTGTTAAATAAATAGCAACAATTCTGTTTTGTTTATCCTATAAACTGGAGCATCACAAGGAAATTATCTTATAAAACTTGAAACACTAACAATTTTAAGATAAACTTCTGCAAATACCTGGGGATAGTTCAAAAGGTAACAAAGGAAGCCAATAAAATCATTCCAACCATTTTCTCAGAACTCTTTGATAATGTAAATTCACATATTAAAGAATACCCTTATAAGTGTCACATTAACCACTCATAATAAACAACCGTAACCTGTGCTAATAGTTTGATAGTTTAGTAATTTCTTTCATAATAGTAGAATAAAATCACCTCACACAAAGCCTAAAAATTCAAATATTCATTAAATAATAATGCTGTACACATTTAACAAAGCACATTATCTAATGTGTATTCATTTAACTTCAAATAAAGGCAAGTAGCATGATGTCTCTTATGTTGACAAGAAAATTAAAACGAGATTTTTAACTGTAGAAATTAAAAATTATGCAAATGTTTTAACTGTAAAAGATGTTTTTGATACTATACAGATATATGTTAATGTGACTGCAGTCAAGATATTATCACTTTATGTAAAACTAGTATATTATAAACATGTAAAATTCACCAAAATACAAATTATTTTAAGACATATTAAATGACAAAGAAGAATATTTATATACTTTATAGTTAGGTTTTTAATGTTATTTTTATTATGAGATGAAAGAAATACCACTTCATATCTTCTACACTGTCAAATCATTCCTTAATAACTCAGTTCACAGTCACCACTTTTACTTTAAGAAAATGCTAATTCCAAATGGATTCAAAGAAGACAAAGTGTCTAATAAACCATAATTACTGAATATTCAGTTGATGCCTATAAAAATCTTAACTTCAAACAGGCACAAACATATAACTTTTTGCAAACAAAATGCTCTTCTTAACATCATCTTACAACTTTTGTTTGCATTTCTTAATATTATAAAATCCCAGGGCAAAATGATGGGTTGATGATGTGATTATTAATATTAAAATAAAATTTTCTTACCAAATTCTTCAACATGTTCAATGCATAACTTCACAAATTTTGGCACTGTGCCATTCTCTTTCTGACACAGACTTGCAAGATTGGCTCCGAATACCTGATCTGAAAGATTCATTTCAAAAAATTAACCACTTCGCTAAAATCTAACTCACAAAATGTCTAAACCTATTGTAGTGCAACAGAAAATATTCAGTGTATCTATATCCAGACACACCTTTTATGATCTACAGTCTGTCTACCTCTTCCAATTTCAATTCCATATTCCTTTATTAAATTGCATGAATACTCCAACTCATTCTTGCCCAAAATTTTCTTACTTCTACTCCTAAATCTTAACCCAAATTTAGCTCCTTCCCATCACTCCTGGTCTCAGCTAAAAAGTCAGCTCCTAGAAAAACACTCTGACCATCCTAAGATAACCCCAAATTTAATCACTCTCTATTTTATTACTATGTTAGAGTCTTCATTAATTAGCACTATTTTAAATTATCTTATCCATCTGTCATTTTCAGATAAGCTTCATGATGGCACAGATCTTCCACAATGAGGATACAAAGCACCTAGGTTCATGTCTAACACTTAGTAAATACTAAATAAACATTTAACTATTAACTCAAGCAAGTACATACCCATGTTACAAACCTGATTGTACAAAATATATTTCAAAACCTGTTTTATTATTAAGCTTTCAAACCAACAATTTTGAAATACCTCAGCAATGTTAAATGATCAGGAAAATAAACATTTGAAATGATAAACAATATGACAAACCAATAAAATAGTCTAGTGAAAAAATTAGCATCAGTTTCTATTCATTTATTAGGCAGGCTTTCTTTTTTTCCTTAAGGTCCTAAACTCAGTATGTTAAAATCATATATATTTATCCATAATTTGTAAGATTGCTAATTTGACTCAATTAGTTGAACTTTTCCCTAAAAATTTAAAATATCTTTTAGGGCCCGCCTTGGTGGTGCAGTGGGTTAAGCAACGCACTATGAAGCAAACCTCAACCACTGCTGCACGAGTTCGATCCCTGCCGCCAGCCAGGGAGGGGACCCACATGGCGCCACAGACCTCTCCTGCTTTGCCCGCTGCTCCCCTCAGCAATGTATTTCAGTCTGTCTGCCTGTTCTGCTCCCCACTCTGTCTCTGGTGGACCTTTTACCCCCCGCACTTCTGGCCTGTACCCCAGTTCTGGTATGAATAAAAAAAAATAAATAAATAAAATATCTTTTAAATAAAACCTATTTGTGTATTTTAAACACTCTGCAAATAGATATTCCAGTAATGACCTTTGTGAGGAACTTCATAATCAGAGAGCAATAAATGTATATATCATTTATTTTATTATGTTTACCTATATCTTTAGTATTTGTGAGCAGATGTCGCTATTGTGAGTCATGTGTTAGAAAATTTTTACTCTGGAATTAAAGGTAAGAAATAAAGATATACAAAAGTATATGTGATTTTACAATATATTAAAGCATATTTTCTTATTAAGGGAATCCCTATAGTGCTTATAGATTAAATAATAAATGTATAGGTTAATTGGAGGGGGAAAAATACATTGTACTAATTTTGAAATTATCTGAGGGGCCTCCTTGGTGGCACAATAGGCTAAGCAAAGCACTATGAAGCAAACCACAGATATTGCAGCACGAGTTTAAGCCCTGCCACCAGCTAGGGAGGTGACCCACATAGCACAGTAGACCTCTCCTGCTGCACCTGCTGGTCCCCTCAGCAGTGTGTTTCAGCAGATCTGCCTGTTCTGTTCCCTACTCTGTCTCTGGTGAATCCTCTCACCCCCTGCACCTCTGGTCTGTACCCCAGTTCTTATATGCATAAATAAATAAATCTTTAAAATAAATAAAATAATCTGAACTGAGAACTGAAGGAAAACAAAAATAAAAGTTTTGTTCAAGATTTTTCTCCTTTATTTCTACTGTGTTAGTGATCACTTATTCAAAATTGTTTCTAAGCTGTGAAACAAAGAATTGTATGTCACCCATCACATCTATGTAGTTCCTGTTACAAGGTTTCTAAAAACTGGCTTGGTTTATACTTACATCCATTCAGTGTTTTAGCTAAAACAGCCTTTATGAACATTAAAAAAAAAAAAAAGATTTTAATGACTTTTTAAAAAATGAATATAAAAGATTTTAATCATTTAATCGTTTATTTTAATCACTGATATTTAATAAAACTGGTAACTTTATTAAACAGAGAATGAAGGAGAACATTTTTACTGTTTGGAATTTATCTTTTTTTTTTTTTAAAGATTTATTTATTTATGTATACCAGAACCGAGGTACAGACCAGAGCTGTGGAGGGGTGAAAGGATTCATCAGAGACAGAGTAGGGAACAGAATAAGCAGATCTGCTGAAACACACTGCTGAGGGGAACAGAGGGAGAGACAGGAGAGGTCTGCTGTGCCATATGGGTCAGCTCCCTGGCTGGGGATAGAACTCATGCTGCCGTGGCTACAGGTGCTTCACAGTGCAGTGCTTAATCCCTAGTGTGGCCCCCTGTGAGGCCCCCTCACTTAAATCCCAGTGAGGCCCCCTGGAATTTATCTTTTAATTTAAGATGTCTTACTTCTGAATATGACCGAAGTTCATAATCATAAATAACACGTCTACCTACCTTTAATGTAACCTTTTTCACGAACAGCTTGCAAAGTGGGTCGTCGAGTAAGAAACTTCTTTAAGTTTTTCTTGGTTTTTTTCTGTTCTGAAGAATCTACGCTAGACATCTTCATGGCTTAAGAGAGACAGTAAAGATTTCATGAAACACTTAGCACTCAAAAAAGGTTAATCCCACATGTAAAGACTACAATATAAAAATTCAGTTCTTCTACCTTTAAATGTATTTAAATGTAAGCTATGAAGAATCAAATTAACACAAATCAAGTTTCAAAGTGATAAACCAAAACCACACCCTTCCTTTGGTATAGTGCCAACACATTCCTAAATTATTCTATCATGTATATTGATTATTTCATAAATGACAGTATTTGTCTTGTTTGACTCAACATTGATTTTAGAAGGTTAAAAAGTACCATCAAAAAAGAGATCCATAAAATAGAAAAATCTCTATCCTTATGGATATACATACACACACACACATATGTGTGGATGTATACATTCCTCGTAACTATTTGCACCTTAGTGAACCTTATAGTTGTGTAACTGTGTTTCGTCACAAGTCGCTGTACTCTGAACTAAGAATGGGACTACCTGAAAAATGTTCTCTGTTGCCTTTAGTCCTGATTTCTTTTTTTGGTTACAGTAATAAAAATTCAAAAAGTAAATCTTTAGAAGACAACTATATTTGGGGAAAGCTGACAGCACAGACCATATAGTAGTAAAAAAAATTATAAAATTTTTATGTGTTTATGTTGTTATATAGTGGCACCAGTAATAAACCTACACTTTATTAAAACGTGGCAAAACAAGAGTAAGACCGATTTTCTAGCCATTCAGTTAATTGGAGGCCAGCAAACACTCAATTAACTATGGATTTGTTAAAATAGAGTTTAAAAAGTTCAGAGTCACAGCTAATGGCCTATTTAAAATGTGATTCACAAGGGACCCACATTAGAAAATGCTATTCTTAAAATTGCTGATTTAGCACCCTGCCCTCTAGGTATATGTGATCCAGAGATAACATGTATGCATCTGTACTTGCTAAGGCAAGTGGCCTGGTAGCCAGAGAACTAGTTGCGCACATTCACATGGCTTTTGGCTTCTTAAAATACAAAATTATACCTACTAATTACATTTTTTACATCAATCAAGTTCAGCTTTGTGGCGCCTCAACAAAAATGCATCATATATTTTTCTCCTGACGTTTCACATTATCTTAAAATTATTATCATACCATATAGATGCATACAGTGAAGTTGAAAAATAATGAGTTAACAAGGAAAGAAGTACTCAACACCGAGGTTGCCAATATTAAACATACTTCATCTTATAACTTTCTTGGAACACTGAAGAGTCCACTCAGTTTTTATTTATTTAAAATCTGAAAAGCTAAGAGAATAAACTAGCTCAAACTATTAGCAACATTAAGATAAAAGAACAGCAACACAGGGAAAGAAGAACTTACAACGAAGTTTTTTAGGATCCTTATGGTCTTTTTCTTTATCATGCTTTTCTATTCCTGGTGAATCTGGTATCTCCTCTTCAATTGCTTCATCAGTTTCTATGGTCTATTGGTCAGAGATTCCCAAACACACATTACTTTTTATATTACTTTAGATATACTAGCAAAATTCTCAGAATGACCAATGATTGACTTCTAAATAATTTGGGGAACCAATTAGTATACAGTATGCATAGTTTATATAGTTGATTAATATTAATAAAATATTATTTCCTCCCAGATGGCACAAATTCCGGTATTTAAAAAAATACTGGTAACTCACAGGATAATGGGTTTACATTGATAATAGGGTTATCTTGCCTCATTTTGATCAACTGCATAGGAGTAATAGTAATATATTTAAAAGGTCAGGATACAGTTGATGGAGACACAAGATGAGGCTACATTCTGTGCAATAGTAAAACATGAAGCTAACTAGCCAATAGGCACATTTACTTTTCACAACAAATCTTTTTAAAAGGCACTTTGTTATTCTTTACTCAGAGTCATGAATGTCTGGAAATCCTAGAATTCATCTATCGCAAAAGCAATGTCACTTTTACAAGTTAAAAAACTGGAGTGAGTTCTCAAGGCTAAAAACATTGTTTTGTGTTTCACAGAGATCTTTACTTATCCTGAAATTTATTTTTGTGTGGTGTAAGGAAAGATTCCAATTTCTTCTTACAAATAGCTAGTTGACCCAGTGCTACTTACTGAAGATGTTTTTCTTTCTCACTTATCTACTATGCTGTATCTGACATAAAGTGTCCAAAGTATGTTTCTAAAAAGAACCTGTTTTTAGATTCTCTATTCTGTTCCACAGGTCTGTATATTTACCTCAGTAGATATAACATTGTATTAATTAATTTAGCTTTATAAACCTTGAGATATGATAGAGTAAGTTCTACTTTCTTCATGAGGGTCTTAAGATATAGCCCTCTACACATATGTATGAATTTTATAGTAAATTTTTCAAATTCCATCAGAAAACCTACCAGGATTTTAAGTGAAACTAAAAAATCTCAAACTTATAAATCGTTTGGAAGTATACATCTACATTACTGAATTGTTTAATCCATGAACATGATATACTTATCATTTATTTTTTCCAGTCTCTCAGTAAGATTTTGTAATTGCTCCTGAAAAATTTTACCCATCTCATGTACATACTTTCCTCAGTATCTTTTGCCACTTTATATAACCTCTCAACAGTATGTCTCCATCTCTACTTGACTCATTGACTTAGCCTACTCATCAATAAAAAAATTCCAACACTTTGTCTACAAGGCCTTCCCTGACTCCTACACAGGTCAGCCCCTTCTTACTCAGTGTTTACATACTGTTTTGTACATCCCTTACCACCATCACATTTCATTGTATCAATTATCCACTGTCAGTCTTCAGTAATGTCTTTAACTGTATGCTCCATATAGAAAGGTATAACATCTGATAGCATGCTGCTACATCCCCATTTGCGTAATGAAAGCAGGTATACTTAGTTTTGAGGGTTAGTGAATAGATTACAGTGACTAGAGCTGAAAGTTACAATTGGTAAAATAGAAGACATATTTGAAAAGGCAGATTGAGCTCAGGGTGTTGAATTTTAATGGAAGTCACAGAAAGTTTCTGAGTAGGAGAGAAGTATAAAATTGATATTAGGAAGTTTCATATAGCAATGACATTAAGAATGGACTGGTAGGGTTTGAAATTAAGTAAAAGAAACTGTTTAGGAGGCTGCTTTTATCTTAGTATAAACATTTAAAGGCCTGTTCATGGTTTTAGAAATAAATGGAAAAGGAAGGGACAAGGTTCAGAAATAGCATACAATATTACAAACTGCAAAGGAGAAATTTATCTGTAGAAAGGTTAATAATTTGCTAGAAGAGGTAAAAGTTGGAAGTGGAAGAGTTAAAGAATACTGGGATTTCAAATCTGGGTGGTTTTGAGGTGACTGAATCAAAAGTCTAGAGCTTAAAAAGATACTTGTATATTATCAAATCCAACCTCTATTTTGTAAGTAGAAAAATGTAGGTCCATAAAAATAGAATACTTAGTAAGACCACCTTATTAACAATAAGGCATCGCCTATAAAGTCTCTGAATGACATCTTAAACTCTACTGAAGCCAGTGAATCCCAACTTTTTTTTAGTCTCCTTAGTTCAAAACCATAACACACTCCAATAAGTACTTCCTTTCACTACTGCTACTGACAATGATCCTTAAGAAGTCATGCCCACATATGGTAAGGGGAAATAGTCTAAAAAAAGTATAGTTCCTAGTGCTTACTACTGCTCTTATGAACACAGTTTCTGAATATAAATCTGGTACTCTTTTTATTTACCAGGACCATGAAGATACTGAACACCTACTTTGTGGGATTGTGGGGAGAGAACTAAAATGGTGAGAAAAGGGGGGGAAAAAAAGGTAGACAAGGCTAGTTTCTTTTCACAATTCTGTCTGGGATCTGTGTCCACCCAAAATTACAACTTCCAACTCATTTAGTCATTGAATAAAAATTCTGTATTAGGGGTAATTTGTCCCTTCTCAACTATTTTTCAGATCAATGCCTCGTGAAAATTATTTAAAACCCACTGGTAGTGAACATTATATAAATGAGAATGTTAAATCATTTGTCATTTCCTGGAAATTATTAAATTGACCGTTGTATTTTCCACCTCTGTCAAAATACATATATTAAAAAGACTCTTTCACATTTAAATAGGAAACTAGATGTGCAATAACCGAATAGAAAGTCAAAAATAGTAACAACTTTGAAGTTAAAGAATAACCCAAGTCAAATACTTACCTGATTATTGATAGTACTACTAAGAACTTTAAACCAATCATTAATAACAGTGTCACTGTCAGACTGAATTAGCAGTTCTGTCCCTTGGCGAGTTTTCAGCTTTAGAAAAAAAGGAGAAAAAAGAGAGTATAGGGTTGGTCCTTTCAAACTAAATAAATGAATATATTTAGTTCAAGGTTTAAAAAACTCAGTGTGAAATCACTAAGTAAGTAAAGTAAGGAGCTAACAATCAATTTATGTATCATCTCTTCAGTTCAGAGTTTCTTACACTTGACTGAGGTAGTTAGAGGATGCATTCATGTTTTTTGGTTGGCAAGTGATTATTCCCCACTATGAACATATGGCAATGTTTCCTAAACAACACTCGAAGACATATTCCTCAAACATAGTTCCCAAAATAGTAATATCATTTTTTAAAGGTATTCCTTAAAAACTACATTTAAGAAGTTATAAACAGGGCCTCCCTGGTGGCACACTGGGTTAAGCAACGCACTATGAAGCAAACCGCAGCCACTGCAGCACAAGTTCGATCCCTGCTGCCGGCCAGGGAAGGGACCCACATGGCATGGCAGACCTCTCCTGCTGTGCCCACTCAGCAATGTGCTTCTGTTAATCTGCCTGTGCTGCTCCCCGCTCTCTGTGGTGAATCCTCTCACCCCCTACACCTCTGGCCTGTACCCCAGTGCTTGTATGCATAAATAAATAAATCTTTAGAAAAAAAAAGAAGTTATAAACATTAACTTGAGTAATAGTGAATTGAAGAAAGTTAAACAAAATTCTCTCCTTCAGGAATTCTCAGGGCTTTTATATTCCAGTGTACATGTGAATTTCTACAAGAAATTTTCTATAATTTCTGTAATTTCTCACATTTATTTGACAATGGAATTCTTTTCAGTCTAGGATCATCAACTAAAACTGAAGGCTAATTCAGAAATTGTGTCATCCTTTTTGTGTTTCTTTCTAGAGAGTAGATCAAAGCCAGTCAATCAATACTGAATATTCACTATTCCTAATATACTTCACTAGAGGTGCTTACTTAAAAATAAGGAAAAATACAGCTTCTACTCTTTAAAAAAAAAAAAAATTATTCATCTAGTGGGGGGGTTAATTTACAGATGATAATAACCCAACGTACACTAAAATAAATGCTATTTTTAAAGCATAAACAAAGAAGAAGCATCAGTGATTTGATAGTGCTTCTCATGGTTATTGGAAGATAAGTAACATTTGATAAGCACAGGCTAGTATGGGTCAGGGTTCAGAACAAAATAATAAAGAGAAAAAAATCATAGAAGCAGGAACACCTGGGTGGAGGTGTTCCACTTAAATTAACCACTAATTCAATCTGCTTTGAAAATAGAAGAGGAAAAAATTGAGGTTTGAGATCATAAAGGAAAATTGAGATCTGAAAAGTTACTTACAAAGATAGTTTCAATAATATTTCTGTATGCAAGTCCCTCTGCAGGTGACTTTGCTATTTCTCCATATACAAGTAGATTCTAGATCCCCATAACCCTGACACCAAGTGAAGAAGCTTTGAGAAGCTTCCATGAAAATAAGAGATTAAGCCAATAGCTAGCACCAATACCAGACAGGTGAACAAGGCCATCCATCCCATTAAATGACTAAGTCCCAGGGGAAATCAGAAGACTCACTCAACTTAGCACAGGCCAAATTGAGCAAGCAAAACAGTTCTTAACTACCGAGTTTTGGAGTGGTCTATTTAACAGCAATAAATACCTGATAAAGGATCCTATATTACTGTAGAGGACTAATAAAGAAAAAAGAATGGTTTTAATTTATTCTTTAATATTAGGTAGAAAAAGGAAACCATACGTTTTTTTATTATTGCTGATGGAAAGGGAAGATTATAGAACAAAGTTTTATAATACACAGCATTCAAAAAATTTATGCAAATGAAGTCTAGATCTTTACATCAGTGCTTTTTGCCCTTAGGACACAAACTGACTCAATGACCAATGGTGCCTTAACTAGTCAAACTGACAAACTATTTCTTAAAAAAAAAAAAATCGGATTATTATAGTTAAGAATATAATCACACTTAGAAATAAAATCTGTTACCTCAAATACATTCTTTTTGCTTGATTTCTCCTTCGAAGCCATTTCAATCGTTGCCCCCTTAAGGTCCACTGTGAACTCTGGTTTGGACTGATTGCTCCCAAACTTGATTTTTGAAAATAAGAAAAACAATTATGTAGTATTCATGTTTCTGTGTATATTCAAAAAGAGTTAAGACTAATTTTGTTATTAACAATAAATCAACAGACGATTGCTTCAAAACTTTCATGTTATAAAACAGCAACTGCTATATTAAAATAGAAAAATGTCTTTAAGATATGTATAGTTCATAAAAAAGGAAGTAAAATGACTCAACTTCCATCATAACACACACACACACACACACACATCACATTAAAATCTTATTTCACTTGTACAGGAAAAAAATGTTAGTGAGGTTATAGAATAATAGGCTCTGTCATGCATGTGGGGCATAAAATGGAACAACTTCTGGAGAGGGAAAATTGGTAAATATAATACTTGAAAATTTATAAACACAGCTATCCTTTGGCTTAGCAATTCCTTTTTTTTAAATTTAATTTAGCCTAGACTATATATGGTATTCACTCATGTGTTCAAAGAGGTAAAACAATATTCTTACATGTGTCTAAATATTTGTAGTTTCCTACCCAACAGACATTTCTCTAAACCTTATATTGTGTTCTTTAGTTATTTCATTATCAACTATTTATATTATCAACTAACAATAATTTGCAAGAACAGAAAACTCTAAATCCCATGTTCTTTTATTTACCCATTATTAGAAATCATGACTGAGCCAGATGCAATAAAGTCAGCAATTTAATGAGGAAATTTTTTTTTAGAATAGGAAGACAGTTAACATGGGTTGTTTGAGAATAAAAAAGTACTTTGCTAATACATTTTGTTAACTAGATAAGGGAAAACTAGAAAATATACATTAAATATTTTTTTCTGTATCCTGTCATCAGCTTAAATTTTTGTTTAGTTTGTTAACTAAGAACAGAAAATACCATTCCCACATTATAAAAGATGTTCAGATTTTGAAGGGTTTAAGGACTGCTGAATTGCAATCTTAAGGTCACAAGATTTTTTTCCAGTTAGACATCTAAAATTTATTAAACTTTTTAGTCAAAATAGTTGTTTATATACAATCCTATTTTAACTAGAAGTGTTTTTTTAAGGTCCAGGGTTAACTAATGCTTGAACAACCTAGTACCATATCTCATACAGCCAATATACATATGTGAATTATTTTTAAATTAAAAAAAATACTTTTAGATTTCTAACTTAGGCCCGCCCTGGTGGCGCAGTGGGTTAAGGAACGCACTATGAAGCAAACCGCAGCCACTGCAGCACGAGTTCAGTCCCTGCCGCCGGCCAGGAGGGGGACCCACATGGCATGGCAGACCTCTCCTGCCTCGCCCGCTGCTGCCCTCAGCGATGTGTTTCTGTCAATCTGCCTGTTCTGCATACTGCTCTGTCTGGTGGATTCTCTCACCACCCCCACACCTCTGGCCTGTACCCCAGTGCTTGTATGCATAAATAAATAAATCTTTAGCAAAGAAAAGAAAAAAAAAAAAAGATTTCTAACTTAATGTGAACTAAAGTGGCATTCCGTTAACATTAATTCAGGGTAATGAATGACATGAATTTTTTTTCATGCATATTTCTAAGTCACCAGTAATCAAAATACACCTGAATTTCAAAAATATCACATGAATCTTGACTTTATACTCCCACTGAAGAACACTGTGATTTAGGGTTGTGTCAAATTCTAAGGCAATTCCTGTATTCTTTGTTATGGGAAATTCTTATTTCTGATTATCAAAAATACTATACTTACACTAAAAACTAATAAGGTACTAGCAAGCATTAAATAATTAAAAGTATTTCATTTGGGGTCAGAGAGATTTGTTACAGGAAATTTCATTTGTTAAAATATTTTCAAGTTAAATTTTATCAGCGCAACTGGATCTTAACTACCAACCTTGTGATGACTTTTTTTATTCTTCAGAATGTCAAAGATTATACTCAATAGCTTTACAGTCAATAAATTATTCAACTTCATGTGTTTCTTTTCACTTCATCTTTTGAGCTAGCAAGTATAGACTTAAATAATTGTTTTAACAAAATAAAATTTAGGGTGTTATATGTAATTTACTAATGAAAGCAAAACAAAAGTATTACTCAATTTTACTAGTGTCATCATAATAAAAATATAAAAATTTTAACTATTTTACAAAACCTATGCCTTCTTAATAAGTACCTTTTACCATTCAAAAGACAACAATAAACTTTTCATAGGCATAGAAAACTTTCTGAGAAAAAAATTCTTTTTTTTATTTAGTAATTTTTCTGCATTTTTTTTATTAGATTTATTTAATTGTATTTGACATTTGTAGTCCCCAGGGAGTTCCCACCACCATTTCACCCATGCACTTTCACCTCAGTCCCTTATGCTCTTTATGCCCTCCTCCCCATCTTTGCCCTCCCCTGCCATGTTCCCTTTGGTCTATCTTTAACCTTTTGATCTTGTTGAGTTTGTTTGTGGCTGTAATTGCCCATTTCCTTGAGCTTGCTCTTATTTTTTTTTTTTCTTCTTTTTGTTTTTTGTTGTAGTTGTTCTTTCACGTTCCTCATAAAAATGAAGCCATCCGATATTTTTCTCTTGCCTTCTGACTTGTTTCACTGAGTATAATTCCTTCTAGCTCCATCCATGTTTCTATAAATGGCCCTAGTTTATCATTTTCGATTACTGAATAGTATTCCACTGTGTATATGTACCACATCTTCTTGATCCAGTCATCTACTTTTGGGCATTTGGGTTGTTTCCAGGTCTTACCAATTACAAATAGTGCTGCAATAAACATGGGGGTACAGGTACTCTTTTGGATCGGTGTTTTTGTGTCCTTTGGGTAGATCCCTAGGAGTGGGATTGCCAGATCATATGGTAGTTCCATTCCTAGTAGATTGAGGAACCTCCATACGGCCTTCCATAGTGGTTGGATTAACTTGCATTCCCACCAGCACTGTAGTAGACTTCCTTTTCCTCCACATCCTCTCCATTTGTTGTTGTTGGTTTTTTTTTATGTGTGCCATTCTTACTGGTGTAAGGTGGTACCTCATTGTGGTTTTAATTTGCATTTCTCTGATTAAGAGATATGTTGAGCATTTTTTTCATGTGCCTGTTGGCCATTTGTATGTCCTCTTTGGTGAAGCATCTTTTATGTTCTTCTGCCCATCTTTTGATTGGGTCGTTTGCTTTGATTTTCTTGAGTCTTATGAGTTCTTCGTATATCTTTGTGATCAGTTCCTTGTCAGTTGTATAGGGTGCAAAGATTTTTTCCTAATCAGTGGGGAGTATTTTGGTTTTGGTTAATGTTTCTTTTGTTGTACAGAAACTTTTGAACTTGATATAGTCCCATCTGTTTATCTTCACTCTCATTTTTATTGCTTTGGGGGATGCATCTTCAAAGGTGTTACTGAGATGTATGTCTTGTAGCGTTTTACCTGTCTTCTTCTATATATTTTATGGTTTCAGGTCTTACATTCAAATCTTTTATCCATTTTGAGTTGATTTTTGTACATGGTATAAGGTAATTGTCTAGTTTCATTTTCTTGCATGTGGCCGACCAGTTTTGCCAGCACCATTTATTGAATAAGCTGTCCTTGTTCCATTGCATATTCTTTCCTCCTTTGTCAAAGATCTGGTGTCCGTATATGTGTGGTTTTACTTCTGGGCTTTCTATACAGTTCCATTGGTCTGTGTGTCTGTCTTTGTTCCAGTACCAAGGTGTTTTAATTACTATTGCTTTGTAGTATCTAAAAAGTTACAAGACTTAAATGTGTACATTTAACAAAACTTAAAATTCAGTTTAATTTAACTTAGTACATGTTCTGTAGTAACTATAAGCTAAGATAAAAATAACTAATCATATATATAATTAAAAACAATAAAATTATAAATTAAAAATAAATAAGATAGCAGCCAAACAGAAATATAATGAAATGGCATGAAAGGCTAGCAAAGATGCATTCAATATGGTTGGCAAAAATTTGTGTTACTATTCATTCATTTTCAAAATCTAGTACTCGTCCCATACTATTATCATTCCTCCAATGTATTCATGGTAAAGAGCACAGAACTACGATGGCAAGGCGCATGCAACAAGAACACATACAATGATAGCTTAAAAAAGGATTAGATTTTATAAATGCAACTGCAGGTAAACAACAGAATTTTTCCAAGGTGAAAGCAAAAGACTGAGATCTGTTGGCAGAATGACTTGATGGAAAAGAGGGAAAAAAGACAGTGTCATAACAATGCAATGTTAAAATGACACAGAATAGAAACACACAATGGAACCGGAGAGGGCAAAAATATTAATTCTACAAGCAGGTAGAATACAATTCAAAGCTAAACTTTCAAGCTATTTTCAAAGTTCCTAGAATTTATCTCAGAATATTTTCTGAGTTCATTACATAAATTCATTTTTGTTTCTAAGATGAACGCTTTATACAACATAAATTCCACAACTTGGTTGGCTTAGCCGACACTCACAATGTAAGGAGCAAGGGAAAGGCATCACACACTTGGCCCTCTGACAAGATGTCTTGCTCAGTTCCCTGTGACCTGCTGGGCAATGTACTCTGCTGTCCCTTTCTAAGTCTTCTCTCAGGAGTGGCTGGCTCTTGCCTTCCCCTCTTCTAGCAAAGTACTTCTCAATCAGAAATATCTTGTTCCCAGGTGACATTTGGCAATGTCTGGAGACATTTTAAGATGTTACAACTGGGTGTAAATGTAGTACTAAATACCATAGAATACACAGGGTAGACTCTACAATAAAAAATTATCTGGTTTAAAAAAGTGGGGGGGTATTTTTAGAAAATTGAAAGCACATATAAATTAATTCAAATACTGACATTTGTGGGGTGTGGTTTTACACAAGGAATATGATGAATTAGTCTCAGAGGAAACAAAATACTTTCATATTGTAACTGTGCATTTACTGGTCTTTCACACTGCAATGTAAGCTAAGAAGACAGAGACCAGGTTATTTACTTCTAAACCTCAAAGCTTAACACACTACCCAGAAAACAGCAGGCTTCAGTATGTGTTGAACAAATGAGGTGAAACAAGTAGGGAAAAAACAAGTATAACTGATGTTACTAATATAACAATAATTCAGTGAATAACTAGTATTTTCCAGAAAGCAATCAAACTGTGGCTACCATAAAGGAGAAGGAAGGGGTCTCCTTGGTGGTGCAAGGGGTTAAGTACTACTCTATGAAGCATCTGCATGAGTTAGATCCCCAGGTAGGCAGATGACCCACATGGCGCAGCAGACTCCTGCCTCGCCCTCTGCACCTCTCAGCAGTATACTCCAGTAGAGCTGCCTGTTGTGCTCCTTGTTCGGTCTTTGGTGAATCCTCTCACCACCCTCACCCCTCTGGCCCATACCCCAGTTCTTGTATGCATAAATAAATAAATCTTAAAAAAAAAAAAAAGACTCACTGGATTTTTAGATGATAAAGTATCTATGTAAAATTTATCTTACACAGAGGAGTTGTAAATAGCATATAAACATTTCATTTACTCAACTTTAACTATCCATGGAAACAAAAAATAAATACAAAGCATGAATGATCTTTAAAACACAGAACTTCATTTTTTTTAAAAGATTTATTTATTTATGCATACAAGCATTGGGGTACAGGCAAGAGGTGTGGGAGATGAGAGGATTCACCAGAGACAAAGTGGGGAACAGAACAGGCAGATCAACAGAGGTACACTGCTGAGGGGAGCAGCGTGCACAGCAGGAGAGGTCTGCTGCGCCATGTGGATCACCTCCCTGGCCAGCAGCAGGGATCAAACTCGTGCTACAGTGGCTGTGTTTTGCTTTGTAGTGTGTTTCTTAACCCACTGCGCCACCAGGAAAGGGCCCAAAACACAGAACTTCAAATAGTATGACTGGTTTTGCTCAGCAATCTATCAGTGAGTATAAGGAGCATACATACCCAGGAATGAGTATAAAATCTGAACCGACTATTTCTTTAAATGGTTCTTATTACAAATTTTTATACTAATTGTTAGTCAAATTTTGATAGAACCACTTCTCTCTAACGTGAACCATCTAAATGCAACTGAATGAAAAGCAATCTCTTCTTCTAATATTGAAGAAAAAAATGACTGTGCTAAAGATTGACTTCTACCTAGAATCTTCTAAATGGCACAGGTAATATTCATGATAGGTGATTGTCTTTTTGGCTTATACGCTAGCATTAAAATCTCTCTTCAGGTAATCAGTGAATTCACTGTAAGAATAGGATACATTCTACTTACAATAGAATACTTGGTGAATGAGCAGAGAAACGAAACTATATTTCTTTAAAATTCTTTTGAATAATCCCAACTATAAAGTCAATTAAGAAGCACTTGCATATTTCATTAATTTTTATTATTTATGAGTGTTTTATATGCCAAAATATACTATACTTTTAAAATTTATTAGTTTTCATTCCCTTAGTATGTGTTACATGTGGGAAGCAAAAAGCAAGGCTGTCCAAGATTTTAAAACTTGCCTTTAAATAAAAATTGAAGAGTGCATAACCAAGCATCTTATCATATCCTGTGTATGATATGTTTGAGACTATAAAACAGCAGGACTAATTACATAATTATATCAACCTGAAATGATGATTAAAATACATATTGTATTATCAATACAGTATTAATAAAATTCCATTTAAAGGTAAAAATTCAAAAGAGTGAATACCTAAAATTAAAAATTCATTATGAATTCTCTATGATTTCAAAATTGGCTAGCTCAGTGAATTATAAATTATGTTTCCATTATTATAACATGGTAATATATAACACAATTTTAGCTAATGAATATAAATACTTCCCTCGAAAAAAAATACTTCCCTCTCTTTGCAATGGATTAGTTTTAATTATGAATTCTGAACTACTTAAGAATTTCAAGAGTGAAACTTTAAATAAAAAGCAAGGAGAATATATATTAATGATTATGTTTTAAGGTATTCATAAAATATCTTTAAGTTTTAAAAAAGCTTTCCTTTTCATTAAAACACAAAATTTGCTTACCTAAATTATGCATCACTTACTACACAATACCCTCTACTTGTTTTATCTGTACATACAAATTCCTATCTCTAAGTATCAATAACTATGAAAATAACCATATCCAGTTTTCTTTAAATGCTTTTTTAATCATTTATTAATTTTAATTGCTTCTCCATCCCTTTTCTGTAATTTTCTTCATTCAATTTTAAAGAAAACTTGAAGCACAAGTAGGAAGGACAAATAAAACCCTCACAGAAATGCATTAACACAAACAAAAAAGTACTACATGCTTTACCTCAGGAGAAAAAGGATAAAGATTGACTTTATGATAAGACAAACCAAAACCTCAATTTTTTAATATGGAAAACATAAGTCTGTTTGAGTTGAAAAGAGTAAATCAAAGGGTTAAACAAACAGAAGAATCCTTCTAAAATGTTCATATTCAAGCACAATCCAGGCCATTACCATAGTATATTTGAGGTATAACATGTTTTATGATGCTTCTAGTTCAGAACATGGCTGCATTATACAGATGACTAAAACATGTTTGAATTTTATAGATGAATTTCTCTTTCATCAAGCATAAGATCCACGAGTTTAAAGTAATTCAGTAATTATAAGAAAATATTAAGTTAGACTATAAAACCAGACTAAAGACATCAGATTGATTTTATTTAAGGTTTAGTTAAGCATTGATACCAAAATTTTTTGGAATATCTATAAAATGGATTCTGAAGCTAAAATGCTATACACTTACTAGAAATAAAGACTTGAGGAAGTATTTGATATCTCATTTTATCATCTAAAATAGGAGAAGGATGATAAACATCAGCTATTCAAGAGTTAGGATAATATATACTACAACAGTATCTGACACATACTAAACATTCAAAAAGTGTTAATTATGTCACAAACTATAATTTTTAGTGCTTAAGGAATAACAAACATGCAAATATACATAAAATACACAAGTTATAGTGTTATTTCTTATTCTTTTAAATCTGAGTATAATATATACAGACATAGACATCTGAATTAATGGCTAGTATCCAAAAGTCAGAACACAATTCAAGTTTGGACTGGCCACAATACCATGTATTTTCTGACTATCAAAGTCAGAGGCAAGCCTTAATATTCTGTGAGTCAAGAAATGTATTTGTTTTAAAATGTTCATGTAATAATTCCACTTTTTATTAATTGTTCAACAGATAAAACAGAATTTGTTGATTTTAATAATATAATTAATTAGGCTTTCCTAGTTTTAATCCTTTCTTTTATGACTCAAAATGTATCTTGACTAATCTTGAAGATTAGCTACTTTTTATTTGAATACTAGCCATAGCTACAAGGATTTTAGAAAATTTTGTGAAATGAAGGTTCAATACCACCATATAATTCAAGTATATAAAGTCTCTGAAGAAAAGAAATACTTACCCAACTGGTGCTACTTCCTTGAGTTTTGGTAAAGAGTAAAGATGAACCCTGTAAAACCGCCCAAGAAGACAACCAGTTCTTTCTGTAATTATAAACACAATCAATTAAAACTCAACTATTCAGTTTTTCTAACCAAACTTTTATAATTAAAACTTACTTTTTTTTAAAAGGACTTTACAAATATTAATTCTTACCTTTTTTGAAGATTTATTTATTTATGCATAGCAGAACTGGGGTATAGGCCAGAGATTCAGGGGGATGAGAGGATTTACCAGAGACAGAGTTGGGAGCAGGACAGGTGGATCTACTGAAATACACTGCTAAGGGGAGCAGCGGGCAAAACAGGAAAGGTCTGCTGTGCCATATATGGCTTAGCTCCCCGGCCAGGGATCAACTCAGGCCACAGCAATGACAGCACTCGGATTTAACCCCTATGCTACCGGGGAGGCCCCAAAAGTTAAAACTTATTTGTTAGCTTTTATAACCTAACCAATATAATAACAAAATATAACCAATTCTTATCTCCCTTACACTAATAAGGGACTTAAGTGGTAGATATTATGTAATTACAAGTACACAACACATTATATACTATTGACGACTGAGGTTATTAAGACTAACATGAAATTTTAAAATTCTGATCCTAAATAACCAAAACATATATATTGATTAAAACTCTGAATTTAGAAATGTATAAAGTTAAAGGCTCCTATTTCTTCTCCTCAGTCCACCTCTACATTTGATGTTTTATAGGGCTCTAAAAGAAACTGTCCACTATCTATGTACCTATCTCCAGATATACAGGTAAGACGTACAGTCAGTATGCTCTCAGCAATGTTCCCACTGAAAACTCTGAAACTGGTCAATATCACACCTGGCCAGATTGCATTTGACTTCTTTATTTTCTCTGTTAGGAACTTTGGTTTTAATATTCCTTTCCCACTGATGTTATAAATTACTTGAAGAAAGAAACAGTGTTTTATTTTTGTACCTACCACAGACCTAGCAAGGGTCTTAGTACTGGTACTTTTCAAGACCTAGTACTTTTCAAACAGCATGTAGAAATCATATCTGTCCCTTATAAGAATTTATGAAGGCTTCCTTACCCAAAAGGAGATTTACTCTCTGTCTTCCCAATGTAGATTATCTATTGAGAACTACTTAATAGATCTAATTTATTATCTCATTACTATTATATCTACTTCAACTTCATGGATTCGGAGAAATGAATTAAAGTTTACTTAGATTCTATTTTTCATTTTTTGATTTTGTTTATGGTTGTTAATGCTACTTATTTGGTGAATGGCTAGTTCTAATTATTATATCTTCATTGTGGCTTTATTTACAACAGTTTATCATTTTAAAGTATCCATTTTTGTAATGCTTAATGTTTTGTGCATGAGTAAATTGGTTCTTCTCTTGAGATCATTATTCTCACTGTACTTTTTAGACCTTAAACATACTTTTTTGTTTGTTTGGTTTTCTAAATTTTTCTGAATCATTTTTTAGGTGTCTCATATTTAACTGAGTTTTGACTTATGCCTCAGTTTGAACATCTTTTTTTCTTTCAATTTCATTTAACATATTGATATTGACATGTAGATACATTTGGTGTTTTTTCTATCAGTTTGTTATTTTTTTGGTTCTGAACTCAAGATATTTGGCAAGGGCATTTTCATTTGTGAGTTTATTTTATATCCTTGATCTTTTATTTCTTTAGATTACATCTATTATATTTTCTTCTGAAAGAAGCTAACATTAGTATATTTCTACCTTTAATAAACTTGAGTTTAATTTTCAAAGTCAGAAAAATTGCAGAATATGTATCCTCAGATATACACTGAATATTGAACAGTGAATGTTTGAAAACTAAATTAATGATAGCTGCCTCAAGGTCTAAGGCATGTGAGTCACTCGTGTGACTGAGTCACAACAGATTAGTCACTTTTTTCATGGAAGCCAAGGTTTTTCCCCAAAAAATGACTGATATACTATGGTTATTTTGACTTGACTTTTTAACAGGTAGATATTATCTCAAAAATAAAAGTGAATTTGACACTTCACTGAAATGATAGCATTTATTGACAAAATATAAAGCTTTCAAATGGAAAATAGGATTTTGAAAAACGTTATGTCTGCTAATGTGAGGCAAATAGCTTTCTAATACTTAATGATCTTTCTGATATTACTATTTGTGATTCTTTGATATTGTAAAATGTGTCAACACGTAAAAGTTAGCAAATTCATTGAACCAGTATTTTCCAAAAGACCTACAAGATGCTACAAAATTATACCTCAGTACTTCAAAATACAACATAGACACATGCATTTTAATGTAACTGAGTATGAAAACTTCATTGATAGTAAACAGGCTAATGGGTTTCTATTGTAACTGAATATGAAAGTTTACTGACAATTATTCAGAGCCTTCATTGCAGCCAACATTTGTAGCGGTTAGTGCAGCACAAAAATGTGCACAATTATTTGAAAGGCTATTAAAATAGTCCTCCCTTTTCCAACTTTATCTATGTAAGGGAAAATTTTCTTCATAAGTTAACCAAAATAATATGTCACAACAGACTGATTCCAAACAGAGATAAGAATCCAGCTTTCTTCCATTAAGCTAAATATTAAAGATTTGTGAAAACATTTTAAAAAGTCACATTTTTCATGAATTGGTTTTTGTATCAGAAAATATGGGGGGTCTTCATAAAAGTATTATTTATATTAACGTGTAACCAGCTATTAGTGTTAAAACAATATTCTTTTTTTTTGAGCATAAATATTTCTTTAATAGCCACTATATATGTATGTATTTTCCATATTTATTATTATTACAGTTAAAATTAAAACTCCTTGTATTTGGTTTAGAAGTGAATCCCCCACACACCTCTGTTGGACCTATTTATCCATCCACAAGGAACCCTGTAACAGTACAGTAGAGCAGTGGTTCTCAAAGTTCTCAAATCGGGAACCTATGTGAATATTAATGGAGATTTGAGGGTTCTATTTAAATGCTAAAAAATTTATCTTCATTTCACTCAATTTTTAGAAATTCTCTTTAGGCAAACATTTCTTTATAAGGATAAAGGATATAATACCCACAAGAGAAAAGACCAGCAAATCTAAATTTCATAAAAGTTAGGAAGTCTTCAACAGTAAAAAAAGGTCCCCATTTAAAGTGTGAAAAAGCCCACTGCAGACTGGAAGAAGATAACTGAAATACATAAATCTATTAAAGAATGTATGCTTAGAATAATAGAAATCCTACAGTTAGATAATAAAAAGACAACTCATATTTTTTAATGGACAAAAGATTTAAATAGGTTTTCATAAGAGCATATTTGAGTTGCCGATAGCTATGTGAAAGCGGCCTCAACATATTCATCAGGGAAATGAAAATTAAAACCAGAAAGAGATACTATGCACTCTCCAGAATGGCTAGGATTTAAGGGTGAGAGTAGCAAGTCTTTCATACCCACTTAGTAGGAGTTTGCATTGTATTTTGCAACATTATTTAGTGATATCTACTATAATTCTAGATGCCTAATCTATGACCCAGGGCGTCCACTCCTATTTAGCCTAAAAAAAAATGAGTATGTCCACAAAAACACTTCTATAAGGCTTATTCAGAATAACCAAAATCTGGAAATATGTCCATCAAAAGAAACCAATAATAAAGTTTTGGCATATTCTTATGGACAATAAAAACACATCAACATAAAAACAAATCACATGGTTGAATCTCAAAGACACAATTAAAACAATATTCTTAAGCTTTGTTTTAATTTCTTACAGTAAACATCCATAAACCATTAAAAAATTTTAATATGAGTTTAAGGAGGAGTGGACTCCGTGGTAGTACAAGGGTTTAAGTCTCAGCTCTATGAAGCAACCTACAGCCAGTGCAGTATGAGTTTGATCCCCAGCCAGGGAGCTAACCCACACAGTGCAACAGACCCTCCTGTCTCTCCCACTGCTACCCTCAGCAGTGTATTTCACAGTCAATCCACCTGTTCTGCTCCCCACTCTGTCTCTGGTAAATCTCTCATCTACCCCCACCCCCACCTCCAACCCCTACACACACACACACACCTCTGGTCTGCACCCAGCTCTTGTATGCATAAATAAATAACTCTTCAAAAAAAAAGTTTTAAGGATTCTCAGATGAAAAATATTTGAGGGCATACGAGAGCACGGGGGACTGAGGTGATGGTGCACTGGTGTTACGGTGATGGGGAATACATGGGGATTATAATTGATGTCAAATATATATAAATTTTAAAATAATAATAAAAATAAATAAAATATTTGAGATATACTAATATACAGTAAATTAAAGACTTTTTTTGGTCAGTTCTACATAATAAAATTGAAGATGATGAAATGGAAGGTATTTTTAAGAAAACAAATCACCAAAAACATTACAAAAGATGTAGAAAATCCAAGACCAATCATCAAAGGAAAAACAACAAAACAGAAAGTAGCCAAAGAACTATTTGCATCTGTACCCAAGAGAACAAGAAATAGACACCATTCACAAGTAATATCTAGCATTTGACAAAGGCAGTTTAACTCAAGCAGATCTGAAAATCTGACAAAAATAATTCAATTAAAGTAAATTTAAAAATCTGACAAAGACAGTTCAATAAAGAAAATTAGAGATTAAACTAAAAATCATAGTTTATTGGTTTTTAAAATGCAGCTTTTCTTAGAGTTAATTTCTTTAATTCATTATGCAATACATTATCCCAAAAAGTCAACAACCCAATAGTAAATGAGTATGAACTGACAATTCAACAAGAAGAAATACAAATGGCTTTTAACTCTCTATCCAACTAAACAGAAATTCCAATAAAAATAGCATTTTCTCCCTAATCTCTATTAGCAATGATCAAAGAATGTGACAACATACTGGAATGGCAATGGTGTAAAGAAATCCACTACTAATTGAGATATGAAATGATTCAATTCCTTAAGAGCACAATTTAGAAAATTCTATCAAAATGTCCATTATATATGGTCTAGAAATTCTATTTTGTAAATTTTATTCTACAGTCATATTTATGTACTTGCAAAATGAACTATGCAAGATAATAAGTGAAATATTGTTTGTAAAAGCAAACAAATAAAAACACTGAAACATCTACCAATGGACAGATATGCTTGTTACAAATAAATGTTTAAATGAACTATGATACAGACATATAACATGTAACAGTTTAAAAAAAACACATAGCAGCTCTAATACAATAAAATAGAACCATCTTTAAGATAAACTGTTAAGATTTGTGTTTAAAAAAATTAACTTATATACACAGAAACACAAATATATTTTATCTCTGGAGAAAAATCACTGAATCTCCCTAGACATTACTGGTTGCCTCCTGGAAGAAGAAATAATAGCTGGATGACTACAGACATTGAACAGAAATTTTGTGTACCTTTGTTTTTTACCATGTGCATTTACTGCTTATTCTTAAAAGGTTTTTTTTTTTTTAATAAAGTTGATTCTTGCTCAGCCTCCTCTGCTTTATAACCCCTAAGTTTAATATTGCCTTAAGAAATATGCCAAAAGACAAAGAAAAATATTTGACAATCCTATATATTTTATTAGAAAATAAATACATTATCTGAAATTGCTATGAATCTTTTAATCTCCTCTACTAGATTATAGTAACAGTTTTTTTTTACTTATTTCAACCAGATAACACATATCAGAACCTTAAAGCTGTGTGTACTTACCGAACTTTTTTCCCATTTTCAGTAATTTTTGTTACATTTAATAGTCCATACTTCTCGTGACCCTATGGAATAGATCAATATTATTTATGCACCATTCACACAGGCAATGAGATCCAAGTCCTGACATATGATTCAATCAAAATGATATGGTACTCTAAAAATCAGCTTAAAAGATTAATGAGTATGTAATATGTTCTAGAATACATTAAGATTATAATTTTTAACACTCTTATAAAGTTATTTTTGGTAATTTTATAATTAGACATTTCTCCTCAAGTCATGGTAGCTATTCATTAGGTAGATTGCTAACAAATTAGATTTGCATATAAATGCTGCAAGTCAGCACCAGAAACTCCACCAAAAAAAAAAAAGATTTACTCTGATGTTGTTGTATAATACAGTCTAAAAATATTTAAGATACTAACCTACTTTTTCAGAATGTAAAAATAACTACGCAGAACAATACAGTGACTATATTTAACAAATTACTATGTGTAGAACTGGCCTTAATGTGGCATAAAAAATTCAGTATGTGCTTCATTAAACATATCAGATGGTAAATTTGGCTCTGGACAAACTAGATATATTAGCCAGCTGATGTCAAAAATAGTGGCACATCTTTATCATCAAAACAATGAAAGCAAAAGCTATCATGCTAAAGTTAAAATGTTATCTTAAAATCTTCCAGGTAGAACTAACGATGCATTTTCTCTATTTTTAGTTTCCTATATTCAAATGCATTAAATCAAAATGAGTTGATATCTAGAATAATCATTAGTAAACATTTTATTTATATGACAGAGCAGTCAATTTTACTTCAATTGAAACACACACATACACAACACACACACACAAATTCCCAATTCAGAATTTGCTGCTGATTATTTAACTTATACCTCAACTATTTTCCCAATGTACTTTAATTAGAAAAAGTTAATCTTTCTTGTATGAGAGAAAAATATTGAGTATTTTCTTGATGATATCTAAAAAATAATGTCTGAAGGTTTTGCCTGGGCTGAAAAAAATTCACATTATCAACAAAGGTGACTTTTTTTTTTTTTTTTTGGTGTAATGGAAACTCTGGGAATACCCATATGAAGCTTTACCAAAATTTTAAGATATGCAAGTTTTGATACTTTTCATAAAGGCTCTTGGCTGCCTCTCAACAAAATAATGGACACTTATGCACAGAATATTCAATAAGAACATTCCCAATTAACCTTCAGAAGCACAGGAAAGAAGACGTTTCAGTGATAAGGGAACTAAGAAATAGCATTAAGAGGATGTGTACTATGGGAACTAGGGAACAAAAAATTTAATAGAGGTAGGAATTTTTAAAAGGCCAAAGAGAGAGCTGAATAACAGAGGTAGAGGTAGCAAAAAAGTAGATGTAGCAAGGAAATAAATACAGGTAGAAACAGAAGGAAACAAGAAAATCAAAGGGATAGCAAGAGACAGAGAGCCTATATCTAAGAATTAGAGACACTCTAAACCAGTGATTCTTAGTCAATGGATAAACTGAAACTAATACGAAACAGTGCATTAAAGGAAAGGATCCAGAACTTTCAAGAAACATAGTGATCACAAGCCAAGAACTAATGCTCTAAATACTAAGCACATTAACTCAAACATAGCAAAACTGCCCATGTTCAAAATGTAGAAATACAAAAACAATTACCATACAAAGTGATAAGTGCTATGAGAAAGGTATATATCTAACTCAACCTGGGAGGAAAAAGAGAGTAAGTAAGCTTCCTGAAGACTCATATTTGAGTTAAGGAATTAGAGTGAGCTAGATGGAAAGAACAGAAGATGAATGACAGATTATGTAATAGCATAGAAGCTAAAGTGAGCACATCATATTTGAGGTCCTTTAAGTTTCCTCAAAGTATTGAGTAGGATGGCAGTATCAAGAAATACTGTTACCGCAGTGTTCCCCTAATTCTAATGATTACCATAAGAGATGCTGAATGCCTGAAGTACTACAGTGACACTGAGAAAGCTAAGAAGGACCACATTTGAAGATTCAGATAACAGACTGGCAAGAACTGGCTAGATGGGTAACAGGGAAGATGTGAGGAAAACTCCCAGGCTTGAACAACAGTAATCAGTGGTTATCTTAGCTTTAATGATACCTTTCTAGAGAAGCTTTCCGTGACCACTCTTAAGTAGCAGATCCTCTGTCCCTCCAATTATTTACTATCCCCCCTCCAGTTTATTTCATTCATTACACTTAATGCACAGTACAATGTCATATATACTAGTTATTTACTGTTTCCTCCACTTGGCTGCAAACCGGGACCACATCTGTTGTATTCATCAATGAATAATCAGTGCCTATACATCTAGCAGGTAGTTGGTGTTCAGTACACATTTGATGACATAATTAACCAACAAATTCACATGCTACCAGAAGAATATAAGAAAAGAGCAGTGATGGAGAAAATGAAGATTTTAATTTCAAACACCAAAGTTTCTGAATTCAACATAAAAGTTGGTGATACATTTGGCTGGGTCAGGGGAGAATTCAAATAGATTTTATTTCATACTATCTGATGTTACTTCAGTTAACATGATTCAAAATTAACTGACGTTTTTGTGTTGTGTTATATTCATTTAGTAAAATAGGCATTTCCCAATTCTGATTAACAATTACTGTAATACAAAATCAACACAGCTCATCAAAATCCTTATCTTCAGTTAATCACGTTATAGTCATGTAATATTTCTTCTTTATAGCATAAACAAACATGCACAATGGTTCAGTGCAGAGAAAGAACCAGTATGTTGAAAGTTGCAGAACAGATAAGCCCAGTGACAAGGCAAACTAGCTGTTGCCAGGGGACAAGGAAAGGAAGGTGAGGAAATGTGAAGTGATTGTTTAATGGCTGTGGATTTCTTTTTGAGATGACGAAAACACTCTGAAACTAGGTAATCATAGTAAATGTTGTACTAGTCAATAGTTAATATTACGTGAAATTCACCTCAACTAAAATTAAAAGAACTGGGGTTATACTGGTAAATTCTCTTACCCCTCACCCCAGCTCTTGTATGCATACATCCCACTTCTTGTATGTATAAATAAATAAATCTTTTAAAAAAATTGTCGGGGAAAAAAGTATTGAACAAGTCACTTTCTCCAAAATGGGTAATATATTTTAACCATTATTGAAAATACAGGGTCAAAAGCTCAGCTTCCAAATTATATATTCTAAAATTTTATTCAGTATTCAGCAATTTTTAAATGCATATTCTTATAAGCATACTGGACAGAGATTAGGTTCTTAGATGAGTCCACAAAAATCCTATTTAATCCATACCACAGTTCTATCATAGTAAAATATATTAATGATTTTAAGGCAGATCTAGTCCTAAGACTGCTCACCTGCATCTATGCAGGAGCCTCTTTTGTTCTTTTTTTTTTATGATTTATTTATTTATGCATACAAGCACTGGGGTACAGGCCAGAGGTGTGGGGGGGGGGAGGGGTGGTGAGAGGA
>JAGFMF010011673.1:8157010-8171861 GCA_019455555.1 Galemys pyrenaicus | reverse complement strand
CTCCCTGGCCGGCAGCAGGGATCGAACTCGTGCTGCAGTGGCTGCGGTTTGCTTCATAGTGCGCTGCTTAACCCACTGCGCCACCAGGGAGGCCCCACATTAGGTTTCTTAGAGGAACAGAAAGAAGAGTAGTGTAGCTAGAGAAAAATAACTCAGGAAAGAAGAAGAGAATACAAGAAATAAAAGGTGAGACTGTAGAAGCAGTCAAGAGTCATAGCATATTAAGTCCTGCAGTCCTTATTAAAACATTTAGTCTTCATTTTATAAGGGAAGCTATTAGAAGGAAAGCAAGATCAGCAAGTTACAGGACAGACTATAGGGACAATAAATACAGAGAGGTCCAATAGAATGCCTTTTTTTAAATTAAGACAGGAGTCAGAAGAGAAGTCATTCAGAGGTTTTTCAGTTTAGAGCAAACTTAGTTGAATTACACATGTCCATATTCCTCTGGCATAGATTGGGCAGCATACTTTACAACATAGAAATAAAAAGGCATCTATATCCATCTATTAAGAAGACGGGTACTTCTTACCTTTGAACTGCTGGTCTGAGGAGAAAAAAGGGTAACTATATTTTGATCAGATTCCCTGGGTATTTTGCATTTAGTTTTTTAAAAAGCAAATTATAAATTAATCACTTATGACATATAAATCAGTTAATCATGAAGACACCTTATTTTGGATGGAGGGACTTTTAAATTCAATAAAGCCTGATTCTTAATTTAAGCCTATTTTAATTGTGATTATGTTTCTAAAAAACCAATGAAATTTGATAAAAGTCCAAGAATTATTTAAACATTACATTTAAAGAAAAGTTATTGAAACTGATTAAAATAACTGGACTATATAACACTATATGCTTTTATTATACTAACTGTATCTTGGTGCTTTGGTGAAGAGGGAGAAGACTCATTTTCAGGAAAGCAGGGTTTTGAGGCAGTAGGAGATTCCTATAAAAAATAAGTAATGAAAAATGTTACTCCATTTTACATAATTATATTTCTCCCTCTACTAATAGTGAGCTTAATAAGGAGACTAAGAACTTTTTTCCTAGTTATTTTCCTTCTGTGTTCAGTTTTGAACTTAATATTTTAATGATTTGAAAACTACAGATGACAGAGTTTATTAAATATTGCATGTTTTAAATTGATTACAGTTAAATTTAAATACCTCTTACAGAATTATTCAAAGGAAATAATGCATGTTGCCTTAAAATCATGATGCTGCATCAGCTCGAGTTAATCATATTGAAAACAGGTAAAATCTAAACAGTTATAAATAAAAATGTAGTAACTTATTTTTGCAATGGAAGGTAGGAGGACCCAGAATTAAGCAAGGAAAAGTCACAGAAATTTTTGGCAACTGCCAGAATAAGAAATTTACTTTAGTTAATATTAATACTACGTAAGAAATTTAATTGAACTTCTATTAGCATTTAAAGTAACCTAATTATTAAAAATATTTTTTAAATGAAAGAAGGACCCCAGATCTAAAGTTTAATAACTTTATTTATTTTTTAAAGTTTTCATATCTAAACCTGTAAGAACAGGAGCAATTCAATAACATGTATTTTTAAAGTACATTAAAATAGTGTTTAATGTCTACCATAAATGCTTATATAAGAGTATTATTCATAGAGGAGAAGACTGAAAAAAGTTGTTTTAGTATCAACAACCAAGTTCCATTCAAATTTTTTCCATTTCCCCTAGATGCTTTGAAGGGTTCTTTAAGAAGATAATTAGAAAAATCATATATAAATACCTATCATTAACTTTCTTATAAATCCAAATAATTTCTTTTAACAATGATCTCCTTATCTGTTTAGTAGTTTACTTTCCTATAGTTATGGAGCTGGATAAGGCACTGTCTGCAAACTGGGAACTGTCAAACAGCAAAGTAATCCATCAATTCAACATTCATTGACTTGAAGAGTGTTCTGATAGAATTTATAGCCATAGAAACTTGGTAGCAGTGATTGTTCACAAAGAAAACCGTTGAAGGGACAAGCTTACTAGTTAAACACCCTATGCCTGTAATGTTAAAAGACAAAATACTAAAACTATATCAAATATATCTTTACCCAAAAAATTACACTTAGTATCCAAATTTCAGATTTTAACCTCATTTAAGTATTTTTTTTCCTGACAGTTACAGAAGTTTCACTCCACAGTTTCTTCATTCTAAAAGAATGCCTAATATTAAAACAGTCCGGGAAACATTTTATGACCCACAAACTAGAAAATTATGATTTTTCATAATATTATCAGTCCTACTGAAATAAAAACCTTATCAAATGATGTGACTGTTTATGTATAATGGTTATATTATAAACAATAAATATTTCTTCAATTATACATTTATTTGTTTATTTATGAATGTATTTATATAGATTTGTTACATTTATCTATAAAAAATAGGTTTTAGTAAAAACTTTAAGTAGGTACAAACAAATGCCAACACACACACACACACACACACACACACCTGATTTTCTCCAAGATTACCTGAACAATAAATTAGGACTTATGTCAATCCTACCAACATTTACTACATAGTATTCACTTTCTTTGACTACATCTCAAGTTACTCACTTTACCTCTTATCATACATTAGTCAGCTAGACTGCTCTGGTAAACTACCTCTTACCTAACTTCAAAGACTTATTTTAAAAGGAAACATATCCGGTGATAACAGAAGCTTACTCAAAGAGGAAATCATCTATAAATTCATTTTTAAAGGATAAGCCATTTATACCAAAAATAAATCTCTCAAGAAAGTCAGGTTCTTACAATTCACTGAAAAGGAAATGTATTAAGAACTTTACGCAAGTTTTTGTAATATAAACTGAAAATGAGTATCAAAAAGAGTAAGACATTTTAACTCTCCACCACTAAAACAATCACCTTTAGTTGTGCCAGTGTTAAAAGCTGGTTCAACAATGGTTTTCATATTAGAGTATTATAAGCAATTCAGGAACTTCCTACATAAAATGAATTGTAATCCAGTTCTTCAAGCCAAATGAATTTTCTCATTAAAATCTCTAAGCAGTCCTACTTACTCAGATTCATTTCAATGCTACTATTTTTCAAGCATTCTTCAACAGCACTAACTCCACATTCTTATTTCTTTAATATACCCTCAACATTCAACCACATATCTTTACAATATATAAATTAGAAATTGTTCTACTAGTTTCATTATGTTCTATCAGTCCATTTTATAAACATAAAATAGGTTTATCAAAATTTATCGATCATCTATTAGGCTTAAATGTATACGGATACGCCACAGATTAAGTCTATTGTGTAATAATCTTCAAAACCAAAATCCATCCCAGGACAAATCAATGCTACATTCAATAAAATAGTATTCACCAAGATAATGAGATTCATCTGGTAGGAATTAAGAATAAACAAGTTACAAAACCCAACTTACAAAATCCAACAAAGATTCTCAAAAAGGCCCACCTTGTCATTTGTGTCCAACACAATGGTGCTATGTCTCCATTTTGTTAATACTATTGGTTCTTGTAGCCGCCTGTCCAGGCTCCTACTCTTAATTATTTCTTTCTGCTGCTGGGATGAAGCATTATACTAAAAGAAAACAAAGTACATTTCACTAATAATGGCAACAAAAGTGGGTTAATGACTCTAAATGACACATGATGTTATTAAGTATGGTACTGACATGGATTTTTCTGGTCTTGACTTTTTTAATCTTTGACCAACACTGTGGCACAACTGAAATAATAGATTTTGATGTAGGAGAGAGCAAGTTAATAGTACCACTGGTAAAATATTTAATCTCCCTTAACTCTAAGTTTCATCAACTCTAAAACAGATGTAACAGAAATATCTCACAGTTGCCGTATTAAACAAAGTATAAAAAGTAATAAATGTTATGATAGTAGGTTATCATGACTATTAGACATAATTTATAAAATAATGTCAAACAAATGTATTTTTAAGGTTTTTTCTACTCCTGAAATCCACGAGTTCAACTCTTGGTTTAGGTTTTTCAAAAAATGTTTATATACACAACAGTATTCTCACATTTAAAGGATTTTTTGTTTCTTTCTTTTTATTTTTGCTTTCCCTTACAGGCCAAATATTATAAATGTTTATCTGAAATGGTAAAATATTAACAGATCAAAGGTAGAAACAGTAGTAGTTCTAAAATGGTATTGGTCATATTAGTTGTGTATAAAGGATAGGTAATCCCTGCCAAAAGAAAAGGACATATAAAACTAGGAACTTATTATCAATAAGATGTTAAATCATGTGTTTGAAAGGTCAAGTAGATCACCAAGCCAAAGTATTGGAAAATTGTGAGGTTTTTATTGATTATACTACTTGATACTGGCAATTTTAGTAAGCTATAAATAATTATGGTAACGACGAAAGAAAATTAACCTACTTTTTAAAAGTTACACTCATTTCCTGAAACCAAATAAATAATTTCTACTCTCACCCCACATCTCAAAAATCTACTAAATCTTACATTTTAATGATTCATTATAATTTCAATAAAATCCTATTTGGGGGATATTTTTAATATAAAAAATCTTACAACATCTTTCTCTACAATATGCTATTTCTTTACTTTCCAAAATAAAACCACACTCACCCATCAAACTCCCTCCCAAATCTGTTACGTCATTCCTCACATTAAAATTTGTCAAAGCCAGGTAATCACATATGGCCAGCTGTTTTTAACGCACTGTTGTTTAACAAACAACATTGTTAAAATCTGTCACAGAAGTTCACACAGGGATTATTTCTAGCATGAACACAGATAAAGCTTAAAGATTATCAGTAATAATAATAATAATAATGTACCAGAAATCGCTACATGAAAAGAAACACAACTTAAACAAGGCAGTATTTTCCCTACAATTCAATCAACATTAGCAGTAACTGTATACAAGTGTATACTTGTATATAAGCTTGTGTATAAATTTTAATGGATACCTACTTTAGATTTGCAGTTTTATAACTACTATGGTTGCTTAACAGTGAATATACACAAATAAAACAAAGGAACAGGTAAAACAAATCCTAAAAATTTGACTGCAGAAATGAGGATACCAGAGGAGATTGAAGAAAAGGAGAGCAAAGGGGAAATGGGGGCCCAACAGACTATGTGTGCCTTAGCAGTAGGTGTGTGTGATGACATATATCTTAAGAGATGTGACCCTATACCTCTGAGTCAAATAAAACGATGTGTTGTAAAGTTATGTGTTGTAAAGCAATGTGACCTCAGTTAAAAAAAAAAAAACAATAAAAGAATAAAATGAAAGGTCATAAATGTCATTTCATGTATTTATTTCATGTACTTCCTTCCCTGTGTAGAGCTGAGTCACATATTTTGCCTTTTTTAAAAACTGGGTTAGCATTCTAGAACAAAAAAGTTCCTTATACATTTTAGAATCTAAACCTCCACAAGCTATGTAAGTTGAGTATATCTTTCTCAGGTCTGCAGCTCATTGTCTCTCTTTTGTATATGGTATCTTTTACATCAGAAGATGTTTTATTTAATTTTGATGTAGTCACATCTTTCCTTTCATAGTTTTTCCTTATACTCTTGTTTTTAAAAAAAACGATGGAGTCAAAGATACTTTGTGATACATTCTTTAACAGTATCTAAAGTCTTATTTATTACATTTACATCTCTAATTACCTAGATTAATTATTAAATATGAACTGAGGTCAAGATCTACATATATTTCATTTTTTTCATGGAAATAACCAACCCTCTTGACAATATATCTGCAAAGCCCACACTTATTAAACCACAGATCTGGAATGCAACACCTGAGCTTTCTGTTTCACTGGTCTGTTCCTCTACACTTTTGCCCTTTCTACCCTATCTTAATTACCAAAGCAGGAAACCCATGCTTCATTATCTCCCACCCCTTCAGAAATATTTTGGTTCTTCAAGATTATTTTCTGCAAATAAAATTTAGCATCAGTTCTAAAAAAATTGGAGGATAGCAAATGAACATGTAGTGAGTTTATTTTTATAACGGTAATTATAATGTTAAGGGTCCCAATTCAGTAAAGGAAAGGTAATGAATGCACCACTCATTCAGGTCTTCTTTTTTGCCTCTCAGTTCTGCTATGATATTTTCTCCAATGGACTTTTAATATGTATATTCTTAATTGTGATTTTCTTGTCATTGCTGTTGCTCCTAATGGAAAGAGGATCTTTATTCCTATCACATTTTCAAACTGATTTTTTACCAGAGAAATGGGTTTTTAATGTTGATCTTATATCTAGCAACTTTGTTGAACTCTTACAAGTATGACGATTACTTTTAAAAAAAAAAAAACCACCTTTTATTTATTTATTACATAGAAGAACTAGGGTGTAGGCCAGAGGTGCATAGGGTGAGAGGATTCACCAGGGACAGTGTGGGAGCAATATCAAAAAATACAGTTTTGCTTTTAATTCTTACTTATTATTTCATGTTTTAATTAGAGGTGGTGACAGAAAAGCTATAATCAAGTTCCTAACTCTAATGTGAAAGCTTCTGTAGTATCACCATTAAGTATGATATTCAGTACAGATTACTTAATATAATAAATAACTTTTAGCATGATGTAATATATCATTGTATTTGGTATAATTTCCTCGTGAAGCATTTAACTAGGTCATGACTTTTTATCCATTCTCAAAATATTTTAACAGGCATGTTAGTATTTAAGACTGCAATTTTATTGTTCTCTGTTTACCATTTCCCCTTTCAATGGACTAGATGAGCAATTTTTAAACATATTCTATTTTATCTAGTTTCTTGAACCTATCTGTAAGTTGCTCTTTTTGCACTTGTCCTAGATCTTACAATTTATATACTTAATGTATCACTGTCTATAGCAGGTCATTCAATTTCACTGTAAGATTGAAGAGGGGGAAAAAAAAATCCAAGCTAACTTTGAACAGGATGTTATTCAAGGAGCTGTTTTTGTGATGTAATTTTGCATTGAATTAAAATTTGTAAGAATCTATCAATGATGTTAAGTGAGCACTTACAGTACTAACTAGTAGAAATGCAGAACTCTTACCAACAATTTCATCATTTTATTTTTCCCCCTTTTGGAATAGAGTTGTCATCTCCATATATGAGTACTACTAAGTCTTCAGCAATGTTTTAATTTTTTTTTGGAATACCAAACATAATTTTTAAAACTCAGGACAAAAGTTTCCTCGGATATTCACCCTTCTGTTGTACTTTCTTCATTCCTGATGTCAACTCTTCTTCTACTACCATCTCTATTCTGTTTGAAGGACTTCCTTTAGCAATTCTGATACTAAGATTGCCGGTGAAAAATCTTAGCACACTTTCATTTGAAAATACCTTTATCATATTTACATTCCTGAAAGATATTGTTGTTGAATATACAATTATAAGATGACAACTGGTACTTTTTTTCACCATTTGAGAAATATTATTATGTCACTTCCTTCCAGCTTTATGGTCTGTTAAGATACTCACTACCATTCAAATCATTATTACTCTATAGGTAATGTTAACATATAATTGAGTTGCTTTCAAGATTTTGGGATGTGGATGGGAGAATCTTTAGTTTTCAGAAATTGCATTACAATGTGTCTGGATGAATTTCTTGGGTCTATACTGTTTATTGTTTACTGGATTCTTGAATTTGGTTTTATTAAAATAAAATTTGCCAAAGTTGGACGTTTTCAAATGTTGTTTCTTCGAATATTTTTCAGTCTCACTCTCTCCTCTTCTGGAACACCAATGAAATAAATGCCAGTATTTTTGTATTTTGCCACATATCTCTTAGTTTCTGTTCATTTTGTCACATGACTGGACTCAGCAAAATAATACACCCTCATACACAGTGGGAGTCCACTATGCAGGCATAAAGCAAAAAGCACTAATAAAGGAGTGGGTAAAGAATGGATCCAATAATACAAGGTATCTTACTAGATGATCTAACCTTTTACTATTGATGGCTTTTAAGACTCCCTAAGTGGAATTTTGGAAAAACCAGCAAAACTTTGAAAGCATGTGATTTTTATCTATCCCGAGTGGTATACAAGGTGTATTTTCTAGTTAAACATTCATGTCTTCCTTCAGTTTTAGAAATTCCCAGAAGTCATTTTTTTTTAATATTATTTCTCTTCTGGAACTTCTAGCATATGACTGTAAGAAGCTTTCCATCAAACTTCCATGTCTCTTTTTTTTAAAAAATTTATTTATTTATGCATACAAGAGCTGGGGTATAGGCCAGAGTCTCGGGAGGTGAGAGGATTCATCAGAGACAGAGTGGAGAGCAGAATAGGCAGATCTACTGAAATACACTGCTGAGGGGAGCAGCGGGCGAGACAGGAGAGCTCTGTTGTGCCATGTGGGTCCGCACCCTGGCCGGGGATTGAACTCGCGCTGCTGTGCTGTGGATGCTTCACAGTGTGGCGCTCAACCCACTGTGCCACCAGGGAGGCCCAAACTTCCATGTCTCTTAATTATAATAGATGTTATCTTCCTATCCCTGTCCATAGTTTGTTATCTACTACACCTCATATTTTAATGACTATATTTTTCATGTCAAATATTTCTAATTAATCTACTCATATATATATTTTTGTTTCATAATTTCTTGTTCTTTTTAAATGTAAGCATTCATTAAACCCCCTGAACATACTGAGCATATTTAAAGTCCTTATAAAGTTATTAAGAAAATTAATTTCATCTGGAGAATACTCTCCTGATTTTCTCATATCTATAACAGCATTAAAGTTCTACATGCCTTATTTGGAATTTTGAACAAGTTCTTTTTGAGTGGGAAATACTTTGTTTTTTTCTCTCTTCATTCATATTTATTTTTCCCTCCCAAATCTTCCTTCTATCTAGTGCTTTTGTGGTTCAATTCACCTATACCCAATCTAGAACCAGGTATGTGAGTATGAGCCTGTGTACAGATTTTATATGAACATTATTTCTCCTTTCCAAATTTATAATAAACTCTGTGAGAGAAAAGACCATATCTTACGTATTTGTGTTCATCACACCATCTAAGCAGCAAAGATGTATTCATAAATTAGTGAAATTAATTTTCTAGTATCTATACTGAGGGTAACAAAAACTATCTAACAAAACTTATTTTAGACTTTAAGTACTAAATTGTTTGGGACACAGAATTTGACCTGCAGTTTTCTTTATTATACAGTAACAATCCATTAAATGGTGGTCCTAGAACATTTTCCATAATTTCCTCATTTCTACTGTACCCAACTCAAAACTCTTCATATCCAATTTAATTACAAGTTTAAGAAAATTTTAAGACATTCTGATACTTTATCCTAAGTAGTAAATGGCAGCAGAAAATGAGATAATATCATATAACTAATGATTCAGCACTGGTCACAATCTCTACCCATGTCCAATCCCATAGAATTATCCCTTAAGGTTCTGTGCCAAGCTCTCTTCTTTCTTTTCACCTACATACAGCATACCAGAGATATGCAGGTTTCCTAAGATTAAACCTGTTAAGTCTTCTGATCAAGGAAAGTCAGGGAGTTAATATGAAAACAAATAGAAAAATGTATACAACAATTAAGGTTCTAAGTTACTCCATAGGTAAGGTAATTACAGAATATTTTTTTCCAATGGACACTAATGACCACTTGGGGGGTAGGGGGTAGACAGATGGTAGAGAAGGTACAGAGAAAAAGGAACCGTTTACAATTCTGGTGGGATGCAAACTACTTTGGTCACTATGGAATACAGTATGGAGGTTATTCAAAATATTAGTAGTAGATATCACCTAAGATCCATCAACCCTACTCATTAGTATTTGTCCAAAGAATGCAAAACATTTATTCAAAGAGACGAATGCACGCCTCTGTTCATTTCAGTACCATTTATAACAGCCATATAACGAAAGTCACCCAAGGAACAAGTGAGATGAAAGATAAAGATGTGGTATAGTTACACAGTGAAATACAACTCAGGAATGAAAAAAGAAAAAAGAAAGATGAAATCACTCCACTTGTAATAACATGAATGAAACTGGAGGGAATTATGCCAAGTGAAGTACATCAAAGGGAAAGATAAAAATACCAATGATTTCATGAATGTATGGAATATAGTGAAACAAAACAGAGGAACAGACTAAACTAAAAGAAACCCAAGAAATAGGACTGCAGAACTGAGGACACTAGAGGGGTGGGTAAGGAGTTGGGGAATGAATAAAAAGGGTTAGGGTTAGGAATGTAAGTGCTCTGCTGATAGGTATGGTGTAGTAACATATATCTAAAGAGGAATGACCTTTCCTCTAAATCTATAGTGTTGTAAACGAAAGAAAATCTTGCAATATTTTTTTAAAGGATAAAAAAATGCTTCTCTGAATAATTGAGAAAACTTTTTTAAATAAGAAAACTCGGGCCTCCCTGGTGGCGCAGTGGGTTAAGCAATGCACTATGAGCAAACCACAGTCACTGCAGCACAAGTTCGATCCCTGCCGCCGGCCAGGAAGGAATGGCAGACCTCTAGCTTTGCCCACTGCTCCCCTCAGCAGTGTGTTTCAGTCTATTTGCTTGTCCTGTTCCCTACTCTGTCTCTGGTGAATTTTCTCACCCCCGCCCACCCCAACACTTCTGGCCTGTACCCCTGTGCTTATGCGCATAAGTAAATAAATCTTTAAAAAGAAAAAAAAAAGAAAAAATTCTCAGCCTATTGTTGATAATCAAATAAATTAAAAGAACCAGTATTTCTTTTCTCTCTCACCCCCACCCATCTACTGGCCAAGTTTTTACTATAGTAATCTTATTATTCTTTGAGAGCAGAACATTTTAGAAGCTGGCAATTATAGTAGAGCTCTTCTGATACTGGTTCCAGACACATTCAAAAGGGTACTTCTTAGAATCAACTAAGGCTGTATATCTTTTGTACTAATATTTGGTATTATAATTTAAAAAAATTGAAAGTCAGGTAATATTCAAATAGGAAGATACAACTAACAGCACTAATTTACTATCCAAACCTTTAGTAAATTTAGCACCCTCTAGTGTTATTTTTCTATATTCATGTATCTTTATATTAGTAACAACTTTCTTTAAACTATTTTGGGAAAAAGATAAATGTCTTTAACAACTAAAATCTACCTGATAATTAACACTAGAAATATGTCTACTAATTATAGTTCTTTTCTAAAACATCAAAAAAAACCCACTAATGAAAATTAAAATGTGTGCTCAGTTATTTAATATTATCTTAATACCAATAGCAACAAGTAGGCCACCATTCTGAACCTTACTGTCTTAGATAAACTCAGTCCTAGAATACTTATGTGAAAAGATATACAATGATACTCTGGGAGATCTTACAAGATATACTAATCACAGCCTGAATTACAAAACATATACAAGAATAAACTAGAACACTGAGCTGATTTTCTCTCTTCACAAAAAATTAATAGATCAATTTCAGTAGGAAATTCAACCTATTCATGAAAACTATATATAAGATGATTCTTAATTGGCATTCATGGAGAGTCTTATCTCCAGGGATAATGGAAACCAGGTATTAAGTTAAACCAAAAAAATTTTAAACAAATATTATTAGTATTAAACAGAAGTACAATGGTTATCTTCAAAAGCTTGGCTAGACAAAAGAGTCTCAATGAATTCTGAAAAAAAAAAATCTTGCTGCTTTTTAAAGCTGAATGGAAATAAATCAACTGAAACCCTTTGTAGATATTACTCCTTCTACTCTTTTGAAATAGAAACTCAATGCTAAGTTTTATTACCTTTGGCAATTCCCATTCTGACCGAGATCCATCTGCACTGTAGTAATATTGTCTACCTTGATCGTCAACATGTTTGAGCCACTATAAAAAACAGAATAGATTTTTAAATTTTATAAATTGAGTTTAAGCTTTACAGCTATAAAGATTCTTAAGAATTTCATTTACTTGTTCAAGAATACTGAAAACAAAAATTTAACAAACTCATAATAATATGTATTTAAGGCTCGGTAAGAAAGAGTAAATTCAATATTAAGTCTGAATTTATTTTCTCTTTCTTCCTTCTAAAGTCCAGCTAGTGATTCAAGCACCACTTAACAACACAACAAGAAATATGTAACATAAAGATACACAGACTGATAAAAGCAATCACACAGCAACGCTCACCCTGAAAACACTGATGAAAAATTAAAGGAACTGCAAATATTGTAAAAATAAACAAATTAAAATTAATTTGAAAAATTAAAGGAACATTTTTCAATCTTTAAGTATTTTAATTAAAACTAGCTGACAATTTAAGCCAAACCTCCTACAAACCCTTGAAAATTACCTTCTGTAGTCAGCACATATTACTGAATACAATTTAAGTGAGAGTATCACCAAACTTATACAATAAATATGATAGGGAAAGGACTATGTGTCGCTAATACAAACATATGATCTTAACTGTAACATGAATAAAACTATTGTTTCTTTAAGTTCCAATGTCAAATAACTGAAGCAAAGCAAGGAGCAAAAACCTACCTCCATTTATTCCCAAGCACAAGCCAGTAACCTTCTCTGATGATACCAGATACAACACACACACACAAAATTTCAATATGCATTCCCAAACTAGTTAATTCATCATAATATACTAGATTCATGGTTTGTTTTATATTAAAATATAAATTTGGCTATATTGGTTATAAAGGAAAAAGAAGTATATAAAGTGGGGTGGTATAACATACTGGCATGTTGAGAAATATATTCCCACAAAACATTTGCCCAAGAGAAATATGCTTGTTGAAGATGACTAAGCCAATTTATACTCAACAAGTCTACTTTTAAAAGGTCTTTCTAAAATGGGTTTTGACAGCACAAAAATCACTAATTGTAAGCAGGTTAAAACCATGAATCAGTAACTGAGTTTTCATGTTAACTAGCATGATCACAAAATTACAATAAAAAAATTTCAAAAAAGAGTATTTTCACAACTGTTTTAAATTCCACTAAAACTAATACTGCCAACAAAACTAAATGAGAAAAAGAAGAATGTACCTTTTCATTAGTATAGTCACTGGTATATAGGGTATGCCCACGTTCATCCAACTCTTCTGACCAACCCCTTGGAGGAGAACCACACTGACTATCTGACTGGCTGTAACAAATGCTGTGGTAGTTTTCTTCTGATGAAAGAAGCTATAAACAGTCAGAAACATAAGGATTTTTCTTCCTTGAATATAAATAGGCAGCAGCTGAAAATCTAAGAGATCAACTTTATTTGGCTAAAATATATTTGAATATTTAATTTTTAAAACAAATTGCTTAGTCTTTTATATGGTACATTGTAAGTGATGAAATAATAGTGGTTATACTTTATCACATTAATACATACTAGAAAAATTCCCCATACCATAAAATTGAAAACAATGTTTCCAGACTAAGAGATAAAATGTTACCTTCTATCTAAAGCTTTTTTTAAACTGAAATTAGAATAAGATATGACACAGGTTTATAGGTATATGCTTGTCTAAGTAGAGGATGAGGGTTCTTGAGAATACTCATTCACTTACATATCACAAGCACTTAGTCAAATGCCTGACAAACAACAGGGTTCAATAAAAATATCTTGAACTGGGCCTCCCTGGTGGCGCAGTGGGTTAAGCAACGCACTATGAAGCAAACCGCAACCACTGCAGCACAAGTTCGATCCCTGCTGCCGGTCAGGGAGGGGACCCACATGGCGCAGCAGACCTCTCCTGCTGTGCCCGCTGCTCCCCTCAGCAGTGTGCTTCTGTTGATCTGCCTGTTCTGCTCCCCGCTCTCTGTGGTGAATCCTCTCACCCCCTACACCTCTGGCCTGTACCCCAGTGCTTGTATGCATAAATAAATCTTTAAAAAAAAAATATCTTGAACTATTATTTTTAAATGTGTTAGAGTGTGAAGAAAAAGAAAAAACACTGGTTTTACAACACTATTATATTACTTTATAAAGAACCTAATGACAAGTTTTCCTAACTCGACCAAATGATTATTAAAGGTTGTTGCAAGCTAATCCTCAAAACAAGGAAAAATAATATTGAGAAAATTCAAACCCAATACAGAGAGAAAAGAAGTTGTGGTATGGAAATAATTCAAGTATAATTTACTTTAAAAAAAAAAAAAAGTAGGGTGTCATATTAACCCTACTAACGTGACTAAGTAGCAATTTGCTTACTGCACTTAAACTTTTTGAATTAAGCAAATACTTATATTTGTGCAAATGACCCTTCTAGGGTTACTTTAAGGTAAAATAGTTCCTGCAATTAAACATTATTCAGACTATTTTCTCCTACTGTAATGTGATCTGAAATGCTGAGATGTACAGGTCATAAATGCTTTGGTAGTAACGTAAAGACATAGACATGTAATGTTAGTATGTTCATAAAAACGGGCACAGACAACTTTACAGAAGACTTGCAAAAACTAATGTTTTGCAGAAGTAATGTTTTTAAAAAGTGTCACTCATAACTCAAAATTGAATTTTATTTAATTGAAGCAACTTAAAATGTAAGCTTATGTAGAAAGTGCAGTAAAATATTTCAGATATAGAATAAAAACCAATCTAATTAGTACAATTGATTTAAGAAATAATGAAACTCACTGAATCTATTCTTTTCATAAATTACTTTCTAGTTGACAAAATGAAGGCCATGGTCTCCCAATTTTTATACAGTAAGATGTTCTTTTCTGCATCAAAAGTAATTCTAATATCTCAAGTTTTATTACAATATAATGCCAGGAGGGCCTCCCCTGGTGGCGCAGTGGGTTAAGCAACGCACTACGAAGCAAACCGCAGCCACTGCAGCACGAGTTCGATCCCTGCTGCCGGCCAGGGTG
>JAGFMF010011673.1:8091775-8123924 GCA_019455555.1 Galemys pyrenaicus | reverse complement strand
TTCTTTTCATTGTGGTAATTTGGCATTCTTCTAGCTTCTTGTATGTCTATTTTCATTTCTTTTTTCATGTTTGGGAAGTTCTCGTCAAGAATCTCTTTGAACAGGTTCTCGGAGCCCACTACTCTCTCTACATTTTCTGGTATGCCTATGAATCTTATATTACCCCTCTTCATGGTATCAGATAGCACTCGAAGTGTTTCTTCATTCTTTTTCATTTTCACTTCTCCTTCCTTATCTTTCTTGGTTCTTTTTATGTCCACGTCCTCCAGAGTACTGACTCGCTCTTCCAGTTCTTCTATTCTGTTTTCCTGGTGATTCTTGAGCTCCTCCAGTACTCTCTAATTTGCTTCATTTGTTTTTCTTTCCCTTTTTTCCATTTCTTTTATTTTCTTTTGTTGGGACTCCATCTCATTCCTCATTTCCTTGATTATGATCTTATCCCTTTCTGCATTGTCTCTTAACTTTTTGACTGTTCTCATCATGACCTTTAGAATTTCTTTGTCTGTTAGACGTGCATATTCCTCTGTGTCTATAATATCAGGTTCTGGATGCTGACTTTCTTTCTGTGGTGTATTGTTTTTGGGTGAACCTGCTTGATCTTTGATATTTTTCTTTCTTCCCATTGTTAACCTTCGGTTTTGAGTCTGTTGTGCCCCGGTCCTCCTGGTGCTGATGGGCATGATTTCTGATTTCTCTTCCTGGGGTTTTAGGTATTTCTGCCTGATATGTGTTCCTCTATGCATAAATAAATCTTTTAAAAATCAATAATAAAGACTCAAAGAGTACATAAAGTAGTAAAGTAGGAGGAAAAAAATGTTTCAAACTTAGTGTGAGAGAAGTTTTTTGTTTAGAATTTTCGTATCAAAGAAAGGTGAGCATCTACATCTAAAATACACATTCTAGTCAGAGCCTGCCTAACTAAAACTGTTACCTGGAATTTTTCAACGTTTTAGCTTAGGGTTGTTAGGCAAATGATATCTAATACAATTTTGTTTCTACAAAAGTAACATGTAGCCACTACAAACTAACAAATATAATACTTTAACAAGAACTAGTAGCAATTAAATAAAGATGACAACAAATGTCTGATTCTTTAAAGAAAGATGCTACATCATATGCTACATTTACTAATAGTGGAGAATGCCTTAAAGGCATAAAGATAAGACTACATTTTGTTAGCAAACTTAAAGTCTTAAATAAATGGTAAATGAAAAACAACATGACTACCCTGCCTAAGGGAAATACAATTAGGCAAAAATTTGTTTCCCAGGAAAACAGAACTTACACTGCATTAAGAAATATTTACAACATTTTACATTAATTATTCTCCAAAGATGCCTCAAATGTTAGCTCAACAAGCTAAACAGATAAAAGGAAAGAAATGATGCTACTTCATCTTATACAACAGTATTTTAAAAAGCAGTACTTTCACAAATTAAGGTATATCTTACATTAAATATTATGCTTAAGGAAAAACCAATACAGCAGCCCCTACTCCCCCCCCCTTTTTTTTTTTTTTTGCTAAGCTTTCTATTCTCTAACTTCAGCTCAAAAATAATTTAAAACTGTCTGACTACAGGAAATCTCCTTCCTCTTTTTCATCCTCACTGGAGACATAAGTCTCACTTTTTGTCACTTCTATTTTTGCACATTTAAGGTTCTAAGATCTTGAACTATTCTCATATTTTGCTTTCCTTATGGAGAGATGATTCTATGTGCAATAATCTTTGATAAGTATAAAGGAATTTCTAATACTTTAATATTACATGTACAATCATAATATTGCATGTATACCAACAACCAAAAAAATTAAATTTAATTCTAAAGATTAAGACTACTAACTACATGCTTTTCAGTCTGATACAGATTTAACAAAAAAATGCATCTATCAGTTGCCTCTCTAACTAAAAAGAGTTTAGTCAAGAAGAATTCAGCCAAATTTTAAAAAGATTTTTAAAAAATGCTATTGTCATCAACCACTAAACCACTAACATTTAACCATTATCTACTATCAATTAGATTCAAGAAATACTGCAAGGCCTCAATCACATGCCACTTTTATTTCACCAAATGTAGGTTCTCACAAAAGGAGAAATTCTCAAACTTTTTGGTCTTAGAATCCCTTTGTACTTGTAAAAGTTACTTGTGAAACGGGAGCGACACTGATTCATTTAGGTTATAACTCTACCATTTTCATAATAGAGATAATAAATTTTAAATTTATTTGCTGACTTTATTTAAAAATATTAATAAAACCATTAAAAGTTAATAGATATTTATGAAAGCTAATCTCTCTTAAAAAATACCAGCAAGAAAAAAGGCATTATTCTACATTTACAAATCTCTGTATCACAAATCTTAGTATCTGGATTCTTATATCTATTAAATCTGTTACCACATGTTGTTCTGTTTGAAAGAAAGAAAAAAAAATGACCCTATATGTATATGTAGAAGAAAAAGGGAAAAGTATTTTAATAGACTTTCAGATTATTATGGACAGTCTTCTGACATTATACCAAAACTCAACAACTGGTGGTTTCCTAAAGATTAGCTGCAATGCGGAATCTAAAATCGTATCAATTAGTTATCTGTGAACTCTGTCACATTAAAATTCACTGATCTATCCTGCATCCACATGGTTCTTATACCCATCATACAGTGGTCATCTGAAAAATGTTAATTATCTGATTGCTCAAATGCTGAAATATTTCATTATATAATACCAAAATTAAAAACTTAAATATCACTACAGCTTTCATCAGAAAAGTCTTGAGAGTGAGAAGTATAAGTTCATGGTGGCAGACACAAGTTTTCAAAATTCTAATTTTCACTTGAAAACTTCAAATTTATCATTTGTAACAAAAATCAATTATTTTTCTGAAGTGATGGGTTCACTTCATTTTCTAGAAAATGTCTTACCAATATCCTAGTATGAGCAACCAATTTTTATTCAAATAAAATTAGTGTTCCATGTAAAAAATGGTTCCACACAATACCAAATCAAGAAGAATGTCAACATTTAATTATTCTATAGTACATTTATGGGGAAAAGCACAATTCTCACTTCTTCAACTGATATCAAATTGTGTCTTCAAGGTAAAAATAACATTATCACACTGACAGTGACAATGCAGATTGTCCAGCCCCAGAAAACCACAAAGGTCTCTTAAAAATAGATCTACCATATTCCAATAATTCCACTTTTACCCAAGGAATACAAAAACAGTAATTCAAAATGGATATCTGCAGTCCTATGTTCACTGCAGTATTATTTACAACAATCAAATTATGGAAACAACCTAAGTCCCCAACAGATGAGTGGAGAAGGAAAAGGTAATACTACTTAGCTTTGAAAAATATATATGAAATGTTCACATTTGAGACAACATGGATGGAACTGGAAAGAATTATGTTAAGTGAGTAAGTCAAAAGGAGAAAGACAAATGCTAGATGATTCCACTCATATGTGGATATAGAAAAACAAAATAAAGAAACAGACAAAACTAAACCAAAACAAATTCTAGAACTATAACTGTTCTACCAAAAGGCACATGCAGGGGGTGGAGCAAAAAAGGTAGCCAGGTGTTTTGGTGGAAAAGTGTGATGTGGTAACACACATCTGAAGAGGCATGAACATAGACCCTTAAATAATATAAAGTATTGTTAACTGAAAATGATACATTAAAAGTGTGTTGTTTTAGTGAATCCCTTCTAGATTTTTAATTATTTCTTTCATTAAAAACCAACTTGTCATGTACCTACTTTCCAACCACTTTTACATCACTGAATTTTCTTCTGTGCTTTAAGGCAGGAAAACATATAAAGTAGTATCCAACAATAGATTACAGAAAGATAGCTTATGAAGTGAAGTTTCTTGTAGAAAGGCACTGTGGAGGGCCTCCCTGGTGGCGCAGTGCGTTAAGCAACACACTATGAGGCAAACCGCAGCCACTGCAACACAAGTTCGATCCCTGCCGCCGGCCAGGGAGGGGACCCACATGGCGCAACAGACCTCTCCTGCCTCGCCCGCTGCTCCCCTCAGCAGTATATTTCAGCCCATCTGCCTGTTCTGCTCCCCGCTCTGTCTCTGGTGAATCCTCTCACCCCACACACCTCTGGCCTGTACCCCAGTGCTTGTATGCGTAAATAAATAAATCTTTAAAAAAAAAAAAAGAAAGACAGAAAGGCACTGTGGCATGAGTTTCTCTAGTTTAGAAATCTAATCCTATACCTCTTTCTCTAATTTGCCAAGTTACTTTCATGATTTTCTAGAGTCTGATCTTGAGTGTTATTATAACATGCTTCAAAATAATTGTTGTGATAAAATTATTTGAGCAGTCATTCTGAATCTAAACCATCTGTCTGGCATTTACTGAAGTAATTGCTAAAGATAATCTATGCATACAGATGAGATTTTTCTCAACAAAAAATGCAAAAATGTTTCTACATCTGTTGTTTTTGTTGATGTCACCTAGATTAGCAAATTCTTTCCTAAGAAGAAAACAGGGTGAAAACAGAAAACATTTTTAATGCACACATTTTTTTAATGACTCTATTAACATTATGTCATCTTTTCAACCATTTTTTCTATTGCTCCTTTACTACAATCATACTACAATTAAATATGTATGCAAGTATATATCACACCTACACGTCTAAAGGAGACAAAAATTTCTAGTACTCCTGATACTGTGTATTTATCAACAGTAACAATACACAGTATCAACTGATACTGTGACTTTAATCTTTAAACATGATATCTAAGGCTTTTTAAAATCAAACTGGAATATTCATGCATTTATATCTATCACAGTCCATTTTACAGTGAAGAAATTTATATTCAACTGACCAGACACAATATGCAAGAATTCTGAAACATACATTCATTTCATATACCAAAAGATATATCCCAATATCTAGCAAATAACTGTGCTATATGAAAATTTATTAGCATTGATTGTCTAATAGTTCTTTTCAGGTACAGCACCATCAGTCTTCCTTTCTTTGGTTATCTGTCCTCCCTAAATAATGAGATTCTGATGGGACTGCCAATCATACTATCTTGCATACCTCAGACTTAATTAAATTAGGGTGAGAGGTCCCCCCCAAAACATCATAAAATCTGGGTCTTTCTTTTGGAGTATTTAATTGTGTTGAGGAGCACCTGGAGCAGTCAGGGGCTATCTCCTATATTTTGGTCACAGTTCTTCAAAGAAAAGAACTACCATTTTATGTATGTATGTACGTGTGTGTGTGTGTGTGTGAGTTGTGTGTATATGTATATAGAAAGAGAGATTGGTTTTAAGCAACAGGCTCATGCAATTAGAAGCCTAGAAAGTAGGCTGGCAGACCAAAATTCAAGCAGAGTTAAAACTCAAGTTCATATGCAATTTGCTAGCAGAATTCCTTCTTGCTATGATAAAAAAGTCTAGTTTCATGTTTTATTAAGGTCTTCAACTGATTGAAAGCAGCTAAACCACCGTATGAGGGTGATCTGGTTTACTCAAAAATCTATCAACCTATGTCAACTCTCATCCAAAAACAACTTCACAGGAAAAAATGGAATAATGTTTGGCTAAATATATAGGTATCACGGCCCAGACAGGATGACACATAAAATTAACCAGGTTCACCTTTGTGCTAACATACACATAATACAAATTTTTTAAGTCAGTACAGTCAAACACTGCTTAATTAAAGGAATATGCTCTGAGAAATTATGTGGTTAGGTGATCATTTTGTGAATATCAGATAGTGTAATTACACAAACCTAGAAGGTGTAACCCTATTACAAATCCAGGCTGTATAATTTAGCCTAATGGGACACCAACAAACAAGCTGTCCATCAGTGACCAAAACATGCTTAGCAATATAACTATATTGCCTTCACTACACAAACTACTTACTACATTATTTTTCAAAAATTTACTGAAAAAATTAGGGCTTCCCTAGTGGCGCAGTGGGTTGAGCACCACACTGTGAAGCATCCACAGCAAAGCAGCGTGAATTCGATCCACAGCCAGGGAAGTAACCCACATGGCGCCACAGACCTCTCCTGCCTAGCCCGCTGCTCCCCTCAGCAGTGTATTTCAGTCCATCTGCCTGTTCTGCTCCCCACTCTGACTCTGTCTCTGGTGAATCCTCTCATCTCCCACAACTCTGGCCTGTACCCTAGCTCTTGTGTGCATAAATAAATAAATCTTTTTTAAAAAAAAAAAAGTAGTTTACTGAAAAAATTAGATAGGATAGACAGTTTTCTGGGTGGCCTAGATTACATCTCAGAGCTACCACAACAGCCCTTTGCAACAGCCTGAGTTCACTCCCCCACCAGAGAGCTAACCCACATGGCGCAGCAGACCTCTTCCTTTATCACCCACAGCGCCTCTTAGCTGTGTATTTCAATAGATATAATCTGCTCCCTACTCTGTCTCTGCTGAATCCTCTCACCCTCTGTACCTCTGGCCTGCACCCTAGTTCTTCTACACAAAAAAAATAAAATAAAAAGCTTACATTAAAAGGAGTAATTCTTTTAAGGGAGAAAGAAGTTAGGACATAATGTTTAGCTGGAAAGACTATAGTCTGAAGAGAACAAAACATGCACCAATTCTCCATTAAAAGGGATTGCTTTCTTCTTCATATTTTAGAGCACACAGACCTCTCTATTTGAAATCTGGATCTTCAAAACTTCTCATTCTGAACTAGATTCCGAACTATAATCAGTCTGAGAACTCCATCTTTGCCAACTTTCCCCCTAGTCTTCATAGTAGTTGGTGTCAGTGACTGACCTGTATGAAATAGCATAATGTGGGAAAACCTAGATACTCAATGTCAGAATAAGAAAATATGGTAGACAACTATTAGTTTGTCTGTCTGGAATCTCTCCCCCCTTATTCTGGGAACAGCCTTCTTTTGGGGAACTATTTTTCCTCAAATTTAAACTATGCAATTTGGGTAAGATCCAATCATACCCCTGGTCATAATTATCAGGCTATCCCAAGCCAAGTAAAATTCCTTCTGCAAAATTTCCTGAATTAGAACTAAGGAAAGAAAAACAAATATCTAATAGAAAATTTAAGGATATGATCCTTGCAGTAGCCAGCAATTTGTCTACAGACATTTGGATGAAATCTATTTGGAAAAATAACAGAATCATGGAGAAAGAACCAGAGATAAAAGACAAAAAGGATTTGAACACAGCCCTAGTTCTAATCACCCCTTATGAGATGAATAAACCCATTTTTGCCAAAACTAGTCATAGTTGGGTTTCTGCTACTTACAACTAGTTTCTGACTAATACCAAGGAATAAAAGCAAAAAATAGTCAAATGCATCTAGGAATCAAATGATAGAAGGACAGGTAGGATTTAGAAAGCAAAAGAGAAACCATCTTATCTCAGGAACGGAAAATATAAAGAAAGGGTCAAGAGAGAAGTTAAAGGGAGATGATCATAAGAGTTGTTTTATGTAGACAGTGTGTCTAAAGTGTATGCATGAATATATACAGGCACTTTCCTATATAAAAATGGATGGGCTGTGGCTTTTACTAGATCTTTAAAAATGATTACAACCAAACAATTAAGACTGAAGTCTTGATTTAAAAAAAAATCTATGTTAAAATAAAGAAAGCAAAGAAAGTTCTTTGTCCTAGAAGGACGCCAGTGATAATAAAATATTTGCCTTCTACTATCAGTAGTTTCTGAGAAAAGACCCCCATATATAACCATGATTCTCTTCCTACAGAATAGAAGGTATGTCAGAGACAGTCATCCTAAACCAATCAATTTTGACTCCATGTTTGATCCAATGTGATTTCAAGTTGATCTAGCTAGCTCCTCTCCCAAATTCCCATCTATCTAGACTATAAATTCCCTTACAGAATTTTTATCAATTTTTATTACACAATTACTTTCCTCAAAACATTCAATTTAAGAATACTTTGGATTATTTATTTATGCATATAAGAGCTGGGGTACAGGCCAGAGGTACAGGGGTTAAGAGGATTCACCGGAGACAGAGTGGGGAGTAGAACAGACAGATCTACTGAAATACACTGCTGAGGGGAACAGTAGGCAAGACAGGAGAGGCCTGCTGTGCCTTGTGGGTCACTTTCCTGGCTGGGATCCAACTCGTGCTCCAGTGGCTGGCAATAGCTTGATAGTGCTTAACCCCTGCACCACCAGAGAGGCCCCTCAAAGAAGCAGTTTAGAAAAATTTCAGAAGCTAAGTAATAACTTGACTGGTTCCAGCAGTGTGGCAGGGGGTGAAGATAAAACAAAACAAAAAAAAAAACAACAATAAAAGGGAACATAATTAGTCATCGCAACACAAAGCAAATTTTAACAGTTTTTTTAATTCAACACCATATAATGGATATAGATTTAGGAAAATCTCTAAAAAACACTAAATCCCTTAATGCCTACTCATGAATTAACAGAAAATCCAATTAGCCTGAAACTTTATATCCCTCAAGCTTTCTTCTTTGTATAAGATATTTTTTAAATATTCCCTATAGTGAAATTGCACATAGTACTATTTTTACTTTGTAATCATAAGCATAGATATTTCTACAATCTAAAATTGTATTTTTAAATACAATAAACACATATATTAACAAAGTCTTGAGAAGACTCAAAGAAACATTTAAATATTTTCAATAGAAATAAAGGATAAGTCTATAACAAATTAGAGAACTAGTTTTGTGAACTTAGTATACTATAACACTCAGAATAAATTATTCCATATGTAAAATTTCCAGATTAATTTAAAATTGTGCTTCAAATGCCAGAATTGCATTACTTTATAACTATCAAAAAAGGAAACTTTTTCTATAAATACATCTGCCAAAAGAAAAACAATATAGAATATAACAAACATTTCTTGATTTCAATGCCATAAACACTCATTTTTAAAATAATATGACTCTAAAATTTAATGTTGTTTTTTTTTGTAATCTTCCTAAATGTCAATTATCAGTCATTATTTTCTCTATGGTATCTTGTCAGCTTCATAGAGAAAAGTCTACCATGTCCACTCTCTAGTTTTAGATAACTCTTTTTAACTATGGTGAACTAAAACAACTGATACCCAAAACTAGAAAAAAAACACATATGTTAAAGGAACATTAATGAGATCAAAAGGGAAAATAGAGCATCAAGGGCAAAGCATATGATTTTTAGACTGTTTAAGGTTTGGAGCTCTAAACTAACATTAATTTTCAAAGTTTCAAGTTTATATCAACCATTAGTATGAAATTTGAAATGAAGGGCCCAGTTGAATTTTATGATTTCTGACTCAAATTTTATGATTTCTATATTGCATTACAACTTATAATCACCAACTCCATTTCTCTAAAAACATTATTCACTAAAATCTATGTTGAATGAAGAGTTACAGAACTGCTAGATTACTGGTTTTCAAACAGAAACATGTACCTTTGATGGGTACATTAATCTAGGTTTTCCCAAATCCTTTGCCTATCACTTACTTGCGTCTGAACACTAGTCAGAATTCCACAGCACATCAACTATTACCAGGTACTGTACTAGAGACTTGATATACAGAGATAAACAAGATAGTATGCCCTGGAACAAAATATCATAAATGTGATGAGTACAACAAAAGAAAAGTGCAGGGTGCAATGGAAGCTTATGATGAGAAGAATATCACAGAAATCAGGACTAACAAGACAGGGGTAAAACAGTAAATGTACTTTTCCCTATTCCACACACCAAACACAAATAAAAATTATGGATGTACTATATAAGACTCTAAAAGGTAGAGTCCAACTGTTGACCTCAGAACCCAATAAACAATATGCTGGTGTGTTCCCTAGGTTAACTTTTGACTTCATATATCCCACACTTGAAAAAGGGAAGTCAGCAACCCAGAAACACCAACAGGCATTATTAAAAAAACAAACAAAAAAAAAAAAAAAACAAGAAATTCCTACTCTGTAAAAAGAACCAGAAAAGGGGAAATCTAGCAAAACTGAAAATTTGTAGATGTAACCACTTTGATCCAGCCAGATACCACAGGAAAAAAACCATTCTTCCCACCCGTACATGACCAGCAGTGGTGAGCAGGGAACCTATTATTTCCATAATAGCCAGGCTATATAACAAACACCCCAAACCCCACACCAGGGTAGTGTCAGAGAAGGCAGAGGACGGAAACAGAAGAGTCACCAACAAGCAATAACAAGATCCCACATTCACATACAATAAGGATTAGTGAAGAGTCAGATGTTAACCCAAGTCATTCTGTCAAGTAATGAGAGAAGTCTCTAGTAACTACAACCACAGCAAACATTAAACAAAGTCCAATTTCTTTTTTTTTTTAATATTTATTTATTTATGCATACAAGAGCTGGGGTACAGGCCAGAGGTGTGGGGGGGTGAGAGGATTCACCACAGAGAGCAGGGAGCAGAACAGGCAGATCAACAGAAGTACACTGCTGAGGGGAGCAGCAGGCACAGCAGGAGAGGTCTGCTGCACCATGTGGGTCCCCCCCTGGCTGGCAGCAGGGATCAAACCCGTGCTGCAGTGGCTGTGGTCTGCTTCATAGTGCGTTGCTTAACCCACTGCGCCACGAGGGAGGCCCACAAAGTCCAATTTCTAACCAGGTTAACCTAATACCTTACTCTACAGACCTATTTACTTCAGTTCCTACTACCCTGTCAACATGACTTGCTTTCAATAAAAAATACAAGATATGGCAAAAGGCAAGAAAAACAGCCTGCAGACATAAAGCAAGCATCAGAATCACACAGTTTTGAAAAAGGACAATAAAATGGGATGAATCAGTCTGCCCAAGTGCAAAAATTATTATACAGCAAGAGTAATCAAAGATGATGGTATTAGAGGAAGGACAGACAAATAAATAAATGAAACAGAATAGAGAACCTAAAATTAATTTCATGCAAATATGACCAGCTGATTTTTCAAAGGCATTAAAAGCAATTAATTGAAGAAAAGATACTTTTCAACAAAAGATACTAAGATATCCACAGAAAAAAGAAAAAGGGAATCTTCCTTTAACCTCACATAAGATACAAAAGTGAAACCCAAAATGCGGGCCTCCCTGAGGGTGCAAGGGGTTAAGTTGCAGCACTATGAAGCTATCCACAGCCACTGCAGCACAGTTTGATGATTCCCCAGCCATGGAGCTGACCCACAATGCTCAACAGACCTCTCCTGCCTTGTCTGCTGCTCCCCTCAGCAGTGTTTTTCAGTCAATCTGCCTGATCTGTTACCCACTCTGTCTCTGGTGAATCCTCTCATTCCAGCCATCACTGCTCTACACCCCAGTTCTTCTATCCAAAATTAATTTTTTTTTAAATTCCAAGAGACATTATATAAAGTCTATATCAAAGTATCACATCAACACTGTGGAAAGAAAGCCTTTAGTGCAAAAAATAAACTGACAGTACTCCTTTCATGTCTGTCTTGATCTCAAATAACAGAAGTGTTTCTAGAGAACATTCCCTTTTTCCTATTTCAATTCAAAACATCACAAGAAAAATGACAACCTACAGAAAAAATATACTATTTCTATTACAATGAGATCACACCTAAGAGCAGACTCACAATTATTCACTGACATAACTTGATGAATAAATCTTACAACAGAGCTTTAGACAAAAAAATTTTAACCTATCCAATTAAAATTAGACCTTTCCAAATTTCAAGTTTCAGTTTCACACATGTATTTTTAAAATCACTTTACTTACAAAATGGGATAAATCAAACTCAATAAAGTTAGGTAATGAAAAAAGAAGTCAAACCAGACACATTAAATTTTTTTGACACATTAAACTCTTCCCAAGCTAACATTCAGTGCTAGCAACTTGGGCACTTAAGACACAAAAGCACATGAAATGAGGTAAAGGTTTTTGGTAAAGTATACATTATTTTTAACATTCAAGGTTAATAAGCAAGCTTCAAAGAACAATAGTTAGCAGTTAAAATTCCAATTACATCTTTCCTCGTATCTCCATTATTATTTGAAGATACAAGCCAAAATGAATACAGGTTAAAACAAACTGGGTAAAAAAAGTTATCAGAGTCAATTAAGTAAATCCTTTCTACCTTATGCATAATCAACAGATGAGGGAAAAAAACTGTTCCATACTTAAAGTAGTTCTAGTCCTAAAGTGGTACAAGAGAATTTTGGAAACCATAATGTGAACCTTTTTGAACAAGTAATTTCACAGTCTTCATCTCTTTAAATCAGGATAGAACCCATGTATTTTGAAAACAAATTCTTAACTGTTATAGAGATTGCAATTAAAATAAAACCTATAATTAATATTAAGGTGGTATAAGTATTTCATCATTCTATTTTTTTAATCTTACCCTTATCTGTTCAGTGGAACTGCTGCTAAGTTCATCTCCAGATTCCGAATCCTGGTGTATTCTTTCTGAGTTTTCTCCTGCTGAATCACAAGATTGTTCCTGGGAGAAGCTAGTTTTCTCTATGTCTAGGAACTCAGGACCAGGAAAGTGACCAAATAAGCGTGTCCTATTCTGGCTTGAAACTTTAGGCGAATGTGAATCACTATTAAACTTTCCATTATTATGGGTCAGGTCCAGGCTCAGGTTGAGAGTCTGACCTGGAATATAATTGGGTCCAAAATTCTGATTGGCATCACGAATAAGACCTGTTCCTTGAACAGATGACGATGGCTTTCCAAAACTTGAAAGCTCAGGCAATTTGTTCACATTTTCTGTTGATCTCTGAAGATGTAGACTCTGCATCATTTTCATAGAATTATTTGGTAGTCCAAATGCCTGCTTAACAGGTGGCATTAGAGCTTTGCGGGTGACCTCCTTAACATACTGGGCTGGCACATAAAATGCTTTGGAATTCTCATCCGGTTTGACTTGCCACCAGTCTTCATTGGTCTTCTTCACCAAGATGTATCGTTCCCCTTGCTTTATCACAATTTTTCTGTCTTTTGCTTCATATTCATAATCATATTCCACTTCAATATACACTTGTCCTGGCAGAATCTTCCCACTTCTGTCAGCCATTTTTATTCAATAATGTTCACCTCTCAAAAAGGATGGTATGCCACATTATGGCTTATTGGACTGATACAGCTATTTTTATTTAAATGGAGAAAGAGAATGAAAAAAAAAGTTAATACAGTCTGGATTTTTAGTATTTACTCACAAGCACATTTAATACAAGCCATTCAAATCCTAAACCCCAGAATGTAAACATGTGCCTATTATCATACAGATTGTCCTAAATTAAACACTCTCATTTTAATTGTAATCTACATATTTTCAGTCATTTGATGAATGACTAGAGCTGCAATAGATACAATACTATAAAAAATAAGAGATGATGTGAACTTTCCTTCTTTGATGATGATTTCAAACTTCTTTCAGTTTCTTAGAAAAGTTCACTAACAATAACCAATACGTATTGGTTATTGATAAGTAGGCACTTATCAAGGTCCAGGTAGTATCCCTTATTTATGACCCCTTTCAAGTTAGAGCTGAATTTCAATGACCCTGAAATTCAGTATTTTTAAATTATTTTTTAAAATAATCATGAGCTCTTTTCTTAAAGGTATACAAGCTATACAAGTTTAGCTTTAGTACCTCATAGAACACAGCACTCAAGCTTCAAACTAATCACATCTGAAAACTGCTATAACTTAAGTACTTAAGTGGTTACTGGGGGATGAATTATGTTGCCTGAAAAAGTGTGTTTAAGTCCCAACTCCAGGACCTGTGGATGTGACCTTAGTTGGAAACAGTATTTGCATATGTAATCAATTTGTGGTGAGGTAATACTTGATTAGGGTGGGCCAAATTCAGTGAATGGTGTCTTTATAAGGAGAGATTTGAAGATAGAATGAGGAAAAACCAGAGGAAGCAAGCACATGAAGACAGAGGCAGAAAAGGGAGTGTGCATGTGGCAGCTTAAGACAGGGAATGCCAGGACTGCCAGCACCGACAAGAAACTAGGAAGAAGCAAGGAAGGATTCTCCCCCAGATTTTCAGAGAATACAACACTGCTAATAACCTTTATTCTGGACATCTGCAGAGCTGTGAGAGAATAAGTTTCTATAAGCCACCTAGTTTGTGGCACTGTTACAACAGCCCTAAGTGTTAAACCCTAAGTCATAACATTCAGCTCAAGGATCTGAAGGCAAACTAAGCAATTCAACATACTGAAATGTACTAGAAATGTTTACCCAAGTTCCCATGACAATTTGCCACTTTTCCTCAGCACCCAAGTACTGGGCATAAAATTGCTGTACCCTAGAGTTGTAGAAATAATCAATCCCCAAAGCACTAGATTCTTCTCTGTACAGAAAAAAAGTCTTTAATAAACCCAGGTGACAAATAAGTGATACAACTTCATTAACCATCATTTACTTGTTGATAAATTACTTGAATAATAAATATAATAAAGCAATGTGTTTTAAAAAAAAAAAATCTTACCTTAGGAGACATGTACATCCAGCATTACACTTAAACCTATAAAAGAAAGTACATTATATTTAACTAGGATTGCTTAAAATAGGCTAAGAATACAGTACTGCTCACAATTTTAAAAGCATAACTTTTCATAATATATATGAGGGACACAGCACAATTTTATTTCTCACAATTGTATTCTCACATGTTGTATTCAAACAGGTACAAACACAAGGTATGCTCTGCCACTATCCTCTCAGTAGATTCGCCTGTTCTGCTCCCTACTCTATTTCTGGTGAATCCTCTCACTCCTCACACCTCTGGCCTACACTCCCATTCTTGTATGCGTAAATAAAAATAAATCTTTAAAAAGTTGCTGGGAGTCCTAACATATTACTCACTAATTATAAGTAGGAAGCTACAGCTTTACAATGGAGAGATCTGAGAGTCATAAGCTTAGTCACCAACAATGGGACACCCTAACTGATACATGCCTCCTAATGTGATGCAGCAAGATATGCACAATTTCACCTATGTTGTATTCTTATCAAAACACATTTATGATTAAGCTAATTATTAGGAAACAATTAAAGCCAGAATGTGAGGCATTCTATTAGACAACAGACTCAAAATACTGGAAAAAAAATCTCATCATAAATGAAAGCAAGGAGTTCTAGATTGAAAAAGACTTTGACACACAATAAACCAAATCCCTAGGTGTTCTAATAGATACCTCAAACTATCAAATGCAAATCTACTTCCTATCTTATCTCTGCCCTATCCCTGTCCTGCCAAATCTTCATGATCTTTCCCTTCACAGTAAATAGAAAGTCTACCCTCCCAAGTATCCACCCTTTACATTCATGTATTACCAAGACTTTAGTCATTGTGCATTAATCATTTTACCAACATAAAAGGATTTTACTATAACCTTTTCAAAATTCCATACTGCAATACTTATCTCCTCAGGTGATTTGGGGGGGGGGGGGGGGGGGGGGCNGGGGGGGGGGGGGGGGGGGGGGGGGGGGGGAGAGGCAGGACGTAATAAAATAGCCCTAGAAAATATCTCTGAAGATATGGAACAAGGGAACATGTAGACAGTAGTTATCATAGGTCAGACATTTATCTATAGGAATGGAAAAGAGTATGAAGAATAAGTGAACTGTATGATTTCATGCTACTAGGAGAGAGACTGTGGGGTGGGGAGTAACAATAGGTTAAAGGCCAGTCCACATTAAGTCTCTCACTCCCAGACTTTATGACGACACTCCCCAGTGACTACAAAGATAAATATGAAGGAGGAGCTAGGGAGAAAGATAAAGAAGTCAGTTTCACTATGTTCAACCTGAGACAGCCAAGCTATAGTTTTAGTTAAAGGCAATGAGATCTGGTCAGACAAGGACAATCCACATCTTTCTGAACAAGTTAAATGCCACGACATCTATACAGAAAAGGCACGTGACGTGAACAAGAGTGGGTACAATGCAAAGAGAACAGTAGTTGAGATAAATTTCCAATTAATACGGGGTAGGGAATAAACCTGGGAAGCCCCTAAGAGACTAAAAGTACAAACTTCTAGAAAGATAGGTAGTGGGAATAATGGGTTACAATTCAGAATCTGGGGAAAATTAAAATAAAATGAAAAAGAAAAGACTTATTACAAACTGTGGATTCATAGAAAATTCAAATAGTTATGGGGTAGCTTTAAAAACTTAAACCTAAGTGAAAATTATCTGCAAATGTGTGAATAAGCTGCCTATTTTACTTTATCTTTTTTTTAAAGATTTATTTATTTATGCGTACAAGAACTGCAATGCAGACCACAGGTGCAGAGGTGAGAGGATTCACCAGAGACAGAGTGGGGACTGAAATACGCTGCTGAGGGGAGCAATGGATGAGACAGGAGACGGCTGCAACACCTTGTGGGTCAGCTACTTAGCTGGGGAAAGAACTTGTGTTGCAGTGGCTGCAGATAGCTTCATATTGCTGCAACATAACCCTCTGCACCACCAGGGAGGCCTATGTTTATTTTAAACCATAAACTGTATTAAAACAAAGACATAGGTTTAATTTTCACTTGTTTGGACCAGAAGACTCCTCTAAATGAACTATATTCTATATTCATCACCACATTCCGCTGTCATTCATCATAAAACTATCAAGTACTCCAATTACTAGTATTAAGTTTTGCATAGTCACAGTTAAGTACCAACCCACTCTTTCTTTGCAGTTTCAAAAATACCCAGGGAGGCTTTTCATGCCTCTTGCCAGTCTTCTTCCTCATGTTCAACAAGAACAAACATATAGGGGCCTCTCTGCGGCACAAGGGGTTAAGCGCCGCACTGAGAAGCATCCACAGCCACTGCAGCACTAGTTTGATCCCCAGCCAGGAAGGTGACCCACATGGCACAGCATACTTTACCTGCTATTCCCCTCAGCAGCACATTTCAATCTGCCTGTTCTGTTCCCCACTCTGTCTCTGGTGAGTCCTCTCATTCCTCACACCTCTGGCCTATACCCCAGTTCCTGTATGCATAAATAAATAAATCCTAAAAAACAAAAGAACAGACATACACACTGACACACAAACACATCAACTACTTACATCTTTTACTTCTCTTACTTCATTTCAGATTCAGAAATTTCTATTATGGTATTTTAAAATCTAATAGCCTCCTCCTTTCTGTCTGCCAATTTTTCTTCCCTACCACAAATACAGAGCTCAGCAAATGTTATCTTCCTCCCCCAGGACATCTGTTTTAATCAAATACATCTCTCAGCATGATGCCCTTACTAGGTCTATCTCAAAAAGTAAACAAGTAAACAAAATCTTGAGAACTGTATTAAATGTATTATAAATGTATAATAAATGTATTATAATAAATGTATTATAATTAATGAACTTGTTATTTCATAAATAATAATGAATATATTATAATTAACGAAGTTATTATATAAGTTCAACACATAAGTTCATACAATATATTTAGCAATCCTAACAGCAGGAAAAACATTAATACAGACTCAAACATATGTTAACCAACTTTAAAATATCATAATTTAAGCACTGATTCTAGACATGAAGTCCTCCAAGTAGTTTAGAAAGTACTTATTTAAAATTAACAATGTCTAAACAGCCTTCTTCTTAAGAAATCAATGAAATTCAGTGAGAACAATAAAAAAGAACAATCCCAGCATAAGAAATTATTTCCCCAAATAATTATGTAACATTTACCCTTGTTAATAAATCATAAACTACTAGGACATTTAAAGTTTTATTCCTAATATATGATCCCTGTTGGCTAAGAATAAAAAGGCATACAATATAATAAAAACTAAAGAAGGAAAATTGAGAGACTAACATTATAAATTATTCTGGCCATAAAGGAATAGCAAAAAAAGAAAGAAATAGTATATAGGATACAGGAAATAATCGGCTAACTGGAAAGCACTGGGAACACAGTCAAGTGTAAACCAGTAAGGGAAATTCAAAACCAAGTTTTAAATATGAAACAAAAATGAGGAAACAACAGAAGATGTATCTGGGGAAGCAAACTTTCTTTAATAAAAATGGCATTTGCCTAAGGTATTTCTATCATGAAGTCTTAGAAATGGGGTAGAGTTAATGAGTTTTCCTGTATTATTACACTGATTAAAATATTCCAATTTAAAAGGATAAATGACCCTGCAGATGCAATGAGTTTTTTAGAAACAACACCAAATGACCAATCCATGACAAAAAAAATTAAGTAAGATTCTACTAAAATTAAAAATTTCTTCTCTGAGAAAGGCACCGCTATTAAGTTAACGAAAATAGAGGGTAGGGGGATAGAAGAGAATGAAAACACAAACCACAGATGAGAAGAAATTATTTGCAAAACATACCTGATTATAGACTTGTATCCAAAATATATAAAGAACTCTTAAAACTCAACAAAAAAACCCAACTTTCTAAATGATAAAAGGATCTGAAGATACATCATGAAAGAAAATGTACAGATGGCAAATAAGCATATGAAATTTTGCTCAACATCAAGATATTAAAGAACTGCAAATTGAAACATGGTGGACTATCACCATGTGATAGGAGCCACTTCCCCTGCCGCTAGATACATGCAGGCACCTTGGACTACAATTTCCAATAAGCCATACTGAATGGGTGGCACCTGGGAAGAAATCAAGTGGATGAGTAAGCTGAGGTAGAATGATGGAGTAAGGGGAAGACACATGGAGAAGAGAAATGTGGAAGAGACACTTATAAAAGAAATGTGGGTGAGAGACATGTGGGAAGGTGGCTCCTGGTCCTTTTTAGTGACAATGGCAGCCGTTACCTTAACCTTGTCATGGATTATGTGGTACCTTTTGAATTTGCTATCTCTCTTTCTGTCCCAGCTCTCTGGGTTCTACCCAACCATTTCTTGTGATTCCCTGCCAGAAATTTAGACTTGTGGCAAGTTTTTGGACCTCAGCCACCCCACTTTGGTCTGAGCCTGGGCTGGGTTTGTCCCACAAGGAGAGAAGTAATTTTCAGAGTTTATTATAAATGTTTCCTTTGAAATCCTTTGTTCTCTCTTGCGCACTTCATGCAAACCACTTAAAGATCTTTCACACTGAGAGTCTGCTTTCTTTGCCTTTATGCATGTGGCTGTAAAAACCCTCTTAGAATGTGTACACTAAAGTTTGGGTTCCCTGAGTATCCTTCAGGTTTTAAAATCACTGCACATCAATTAAAATGGATAAAATCAAGGAAAAATAACAACACCAAACATTACTGAGGATGAAGAGCAAGAAGAACTCTCATTCATAACTGATACAAATCCAAAATCCTGTAAGCTATTTTGAAATACAGTTTAGAAGTTTCTTACATAGTTAAATGTGGTCTTACCATATAATCTAGCAATCACACATTCTGGGTATTTACTCAAATTTGTTGAAAATTTATGTCCACAAGAAGTTCTGCATGCAAACATTTACAGCAGCTTTATTTATAGCTGCCAAAAATCAAGAAGCTGCCAAAATGCCTTTCAATAGGAAAAAGGATAAACAAACTGTGACACTTTCATACAATGCACTGTTAATGAGTAATAAAAAGAAATGCAGTATCAAGCTATAAAAAAACACAAACAAAACTTAGATATACTTTGCTACGTGCAAGAAGTAGTCTGAAAAATGTCACAAACATTGAATGACTTCAATCTGACATTCTGGGAAGAGTCAAAACTATATCATAGGGGCCTCCCTGGTGGCGCAGTGGGTTAAGCAACGCACTACGAAGCAAAACAGCAGCCACCTGGCACAGCAGACCTCTCCTGCTGTGCCCACTGCTCCCCTCAGCAGTGTACTTCTGTTGATCTGCCTGCTCTGCTCCCTGCTCTCTGTGGTGAATCCTCTCACCCCCCACACCTCTGGCCTGTACCCCAGCTCTTGTATGCATAAATAAATAAAAAAAAAAACTATATCATAGTAATTGCCAAGGGTGGAACGAGGGGAGACAGAGTTATAGGTGAAGCACAGGGATTCTTTTAGCTCAGTAACACATTTTGTATGATACTGTAATGATGGCTATAAGGCATTATGCACTTGTCAAAATCCATTAATCTTTACAACACAGAGCATAAACTTCAGCGAATACAAATTTTAAAAAGTCATTTAGGAAAATCCTAGGATATAAAGCAGTATTACAAATACATGAACAACCTCACTGAATAGAGATATCAAAAAGAAGCTGCCCGCTTTATTTTGGAAATAGATAGGATCTATAAGAATATAGATAATAGGACTGTACATATATACTATGTTCTAGTACATAAAAATTCCTTATGGCAGAAACAAATTAAAAAGTGTAATATTCCCATACACGTATGCTGGAATTGAAAAAGTAAATGGGAATGTGTATGGTGGGAGCCCGGTTTCTCAATGCTGCTTCCCACTGTCTCTAGTTAATCTGCTCATCCCCGCAACCCCCAGCACCTCTGACCTATACCCCAGCTCTAACATGCATAAAATAAATCTTTAAAAAGATAAAAAACAGAACTAAGGCTCTTTCAAGAATTGGCTGATTCTAGGAAATAAAATAAGCCTGGAGCATCTTATAGTGCCATACTGACACTCTCTCCTCCCCAATCTGGATTTTAAGTAGTTGATTTAAATTATTGTTATTATCAGACAATAGTATTTTTAACCTACACTTCAAAGGTAATACCACCCATGTATGATATTTAAATTAGTATTGCTTACATTTCCTGTCCCATATTTAAATAAATCTACATTTCTCTTATTCTTTAAATGTAGACTGCTGCCCTCAGCAGTGTATGTCAGTAAATCCACTTATTCTACTCCCCACTCTGCCTCTGGTGAATACTCTCTCCTCCCTCACCACCACCCCCACCACACCTCTGGCCTAATCACAGTTCTTCAATACAAATTTTTTTTTAAATATTAAAGAAATAATTTTTAATTACTTAAAAACTACTAGGGTTTTCCCTTTTCACTGGTTCATTCTAAAATGATCACTTATATATGGAGATGCACTACTGTCACAGTTGCTATGTATACCAGCAGAAAATTAGAAACCTCTTGTATTTAAAAAAAAAAAAAACCTGAGGCCTCCCTGGTGGTGCAAGGGGTTAAGTCTTAGCACTACAGAGCTATCAAGTTAACAGCAGCCACTGCACCACAAGTTTCATCCCTGGCCAGGGAGGTGACCCACATGGCACAGCAGACCTCTCCTGTCCCACCTGCTGCTCCTCTCAGCGTGTATTTCAGTCAATCTACCTGTTCTGCTCCCCACTCTGTCTCTGATGAATCCTCTCACCCCCTGCACCTCTGGCCTGTACCCCAGTCCCCAGCTCTTGTGTATATATTTTTTTTAAAAAAGTCATATCCTTGCTCTTTACATTATTAAAATACTACAAGTATTTAGAAGAAAAAAATTCATTCCCTTTATAGCCCTCAACTCATTCAGATATTCCTCCAAAACGATACAAACTAACCTCTCAATCTTTGAAATCATTTAATTCAATCACTTTCAAATATTTACTAAATTCCATACCTTAAGAAAAGATACAAACCACAACATGGGCAAATATATTTACAAATATAGCTATTATCAAGGTATCATTTCAAAGATCTAGTCAAATACTAGTAACTTACTTTTTAAAAGAAAAAAAAACTTGTTACAATGCTTAAATTATGTCAAATTACTTCAAGTTGACATTGTAATAAGATAAAAGTTACTGTAGACATGAGTTTCCTGGACATTTTTTCAAAGATACACAATTGGCCAATAAGCACATGAAAAGATGTTCAACAATGCTAACCATTTAGGAAATGTAAATAAAAACCACAATAAAATATAACTTCACACCCATTCCTATGGCTACTGTAAACAACCAGCAATAACATCCTTGAAATAACAACTGCTGGCTAGGATGTGGAGAAACTGGAATTCTTGTTCACTGCTGGTAGAAAAACAAAATGCTGCAGCTACTGGAGAAAACAGTGTGGTGGTTTTTCAAAATATTAAAAATAAAATTACCATAAGATCCAGCAATTGTGCTTGTGGGTATACATCCAAAAGCATTAAAAGCAGAAACTCATATAGATATATGTAGCCTATGTTCATATAGCATTATTCACAATAGTCAAAAGGTGACAGCAAACCAGATGTGTATAGATGAATAGCTAACCAAAATGTGGTATATGGATAAAATGAAATGTTATATTGTATACATTACCACAATAACAAGTCATCAGAAAATAGTTGTATTCTATACAGTATATATTCAGTTACATTTCTTATACCTGTCTACCTAAAAACCGTAAGTCACTAAATCATCACATCACATTATTAAAAGGCAAGAAAAATTAAAATTTTAAAAGCTAAAAAATAGTACTTTTGTAGCACACAGATAAATGAACTACTTACTAATCTAACCAAACCCTCAGAGCTCTGGGTCCTCTACAGGAAGAAAAAAAAAAAAAGAAAGCACTCCCTAAGTCTTCATTTTTAACTAAATTTATTTTACAAAACATTAGTATCCCAAGAATATACATTAAAACCAAAACAAGGTATATTTTTAAAAGACAAAAACAAGGGCCTCCCTGATGGTACAAGGGGTTACATCACAACACTACAAAGCTATCAACAGCCACTGCAACACAAGTTCGATCCCCGGCCAGGGAGCTAACCCACACTGGCACAGCAGACCTCTCCTGTCTCGCCCACTGCTCCCTTCAGCAGTGTATTTCAGCAGATCCACCCACCTGTTCTGCTCCCCACTCTGTCTCTGGTGAATCCTCTCAACCCCTGCACCTCTGGCCTGTACCCCAGCTCTTGTATGCATAAATAAATCTTAAAAAAAAAAACTTCACTCTAAGAAACTAGAAAAAGAGGAGTAAACTAAGCCCAAAGTAGGAAAAATAACCTGATAAAGATCAGAGCAGAAATCAATAAAAGAGAAAACAGAAAAATGACAGAGGAAGTTGATACCAGAAGTTAGGTATTCATTAATGCTAGTAATAATATTAGATAGCCCTTTAGCCAAAAGGAACAAAAGCAAATAAAAAAAAAAACCACACAAATTACCAATGTCGGGAATGAGACATAACTACAGATCCCATAGATATCAAAAGGAAAATAAAATATTCTTACAGGTCTTCCTAGTGATCTAGGGATCGGGGCTCAGCGCTAGTAACACAAAAGCCCACTGAGACACCCTGAGTTCAATCCCCAGCCAGGGAGCTAGTCCACATGGTGCAGCAGACAGCTCCTGTCTCACCAACTGCTCCCCTTTGTAGTGTATTTCAGTTCTGCTCCCCCCTCTGTCTGGTGAATCCTTTCACCCCCACCACCCTCCCCCCAACACACATACACACACTTCTGACTTACAACCAGTTCTACACAAAAATAAGTAAAATCTTTTTTTAAAAAGTGATACTATTACAAAGAGCTTGATGCCAATAAAATCAACAAATCAGATAAAATGGAAAATTTTCCTGAGGGGCAAATTAGCAAAGTTTACTTAAGAAAAAACCTCAACAGTTCAAAGTCTAAAAATAAACTGAGGGGTCTCCCTGGTGGCACAGTGGGCTAAGCATCGCACTAGCACTATGAAGCAAACCGCAGCCACTGCAGCATGAGTTCGATCCCTGCCACAGGCCAGGGAGGTGACCCACATGGCGCAGCATACCTCTCCTGCTTCGCCTGCTGCTCCCCTCAGCAGTGTGTTTCAGTCAGTCTGCCTGTTCTGCTCCCCACTCTGTCTCTGTGACTGTGGCCTGTACCCCAACTCTTGTATGTACAAATAAATCTTCAAAAAAATTTTTTTAAATTAAATTCAAAAAAATTAAAATTAAAAATAAACTGTCTTTAAAATCATTCCAACAAGAAAACATCTGATCCAAATGGTTTCACTGACAAATTTTATCAAAAATGTTAGAAACAATACAAATTTACACAAATCATTTAAAGAACATTGAAACAGTGGGAAAACATCCTAACTCATTCTATGAGGTCACCATTATCCTCATACCAAAGCCAAAACTATTATAATAAGAAAAAAAGCTAAAGATCAACATACTTCACAGACTCAAACTTATAGCCAACAAAGAATGTATATCTAGAATATATAAAGAACTATAAAAGTCAGTAAGACAACCCAATAAAAAGATGGGCAACAGATATTAACACTTATCCAAATATTCACAGATGGTAAATAAGTCCATTAAAAAAAAAATGCCCAACATCATTACTCATTAGTGAAATACAAATTAAAAGCACAAAGAAATGAAACAATACAGCTACTGAAACAGCTTAAATTTTATTTTTTTAAAGATTTATTTATTTATGCATACAAGAACTGGGGTACAGGCCAGAAGTGCAAGGGGGTGTGAGGATCCACCAGAGACAAAGAGTGGGGAACAGAACAGACAGATTAATGGAAATACATTGCTGAGGGGAGCAGTGGGCACAGCAGGAGAGGTCTGCTGCGCCATGTGGGTCACCTCCCTAGCTGGGGGCAGGGATCGAACTCGTGCTGCAGTGGCTGCAGTTTGCTCCACAGTGCGATGCTTAACACACTGTGCCACCAAGGAGGCCCCAACTGAAATTTTAAAAAAATTCCAACTACAACTCTCACACACTGCTAGGGTGGATATAAAATGGTATACAACCACTTGGGGAAATTTAGCAGGTTCTTAAAAACTTAAATATGTTTCTCTCATATGACCCTAGGATTCTAATTCCTAGATGTTTACCTAAATGACATGAAAACCTATGTCCACACAAAGACCTGTATATAAATTATATAGCAACTTTATTTATAGTAGCAAACCGGAAACCATCCAAATATCCATCAATGGGTGAAGGAATAAATTAATTGTGGTGTATCACTCAGCAATAAAAAGGAATGAACTACTAATACAGGAAACTGGATCTCAAAAATTTTGCTGAGTGAAAACATTCAGACCAAAAAAATTACTTAGTATATGAATCCATCTGTATAAAATTCTAGAAAATATAAATTAGTTCTTAGTTACAAAGAAGATTAATAGTTACCAGGGAACAAGGACAATGATTTACAAAGTAGCTCAAGGAATTTGGAGGTACCAGAGAGTGATAGATATGTTCATTAACTTGATACATGTCAAAATTCATTATATTGATTACTTAAACATGTGCAATTTATTAAACAGCAATTATACCTTCACAAAGCTATTAAACAAAACCATAAAATTGCATTTTTTAATATATTTATTTATTTATGCATACAAGAGCTGGGTCAGAGGTGTGGGAAGTAAGAGGATTCACCAGAGACAGAGTGGGGAACAGAGGCAGATCTACTGAAATACACTGCTGAGGGGACCAGTGGGTGATACAGGAGAGGTCGCTGCGCCATGTGGGTTACCTCCTTGGCCAGGGATCGAACTTGTGCTGCAGTGGCTGCAGATAGCTTCATAGTGTTGAGACTTAATCCTTTGCACCACCACGGAGGCCCCAAACTGCATTTTAAAACCACCAGCTATCACTACTCCCCTATTTGAATGGAGAGAGACACACACACACTCTAGTTTGTGTGTGTGTGCTTTTATTGAAGATTTATTTTTATTTATTTATACTGGAGCTGGGGTACAGGCCAGCAGTGCAGGGGTGAGAAGATTCACCAGAGACAGAATGGGGAGCATAACAAGTAGATCTACTGAAAGATATTGCTGAGGAGAGCAGCAGGCAAGACAGGAGAGGACTGTTGCACCATGTGGGTCCCCACCCTGGCTGGGGACCAAATTCATGCTGCAGTGGCCACTGATAGCATGATAGTGCTGAGACTTAACTCTTTGTGCCACCAAGGAGGGTCCCCCCACACCCTTTGTATATTAAGTATACAACAACTGAAATTCTCATTCATTGCTCATTCAATTGCATTCTCATTCATTGTAGGAATATAAAATGGTACAGCCACTTTAGAAGACATTCCAGAAGTTTCTGATGAAATTAAATACATATTTACCATATAATCTGGCCATTTTTTGTATTTATCCAAAAGAAATGAGAACCTAAGTCCATGAAAAGATCTTACATGTACATTTATAACAACCTGTAATAGCCAGAAATTGGAAACAAAAGGTCTATCAACCGGTGAACACTAAACAAGCTGCAGTGAACACTAAACAAACTGTGGTACACATCATCTGTAAAACTGGAAACAATACAAACTTCAAAAGATCCAAAAGAATGGGGAAAATGTGAGAAAGTAGTTAGTCAACTATAAAGTATGATAAGTAGCATCACATTAGTCATTGCTTACTTGGAAACAAAGTTGTGATGTCAAAAAAGGAAGCAAAGCTGTGATTTTAAAAAAATACACCAAATCATACAAAATGTAGCTTTATTTCTAGACTTTTCACTTATAATAAGGGTTTTAAGATTCATCCATATTGTTGTATGTATCTGTAGTTCACTTCTTTTTATTGTTCAGTGTTAGTACATTTTAAAATATGTATACTGTCACTCATAAAACTGATATTTTAATTTAACACACAGCAAAATACAGATAATTTTCAGCAAACGCTTCAATACCCCACGGTAACTTCAAAATGTATCCTAAATTGTTCTTTAGTAAAGGAAAATAGCACAGAAATAGGATCAGAGGCCAGAAATTTAAATCCAGGATTTGCCATTTATCAGATCTCAGACCCTGAGCACTTTAGATTATTTGTAAAACAAAGAAAACAATACAAACCTTAAAACATCCTTGAAAGAAGGAAACAGATAAAGTGCAATGATACAGAGTATCCAAACTAATCATAGCTCACTCAAAGCAGCAAAAATGTGAAAGAGAAAAATGATCACAAACTGGTCAGAGATACCAGTACCTCCTCAAATGTTCTTCTGTCTCCTTATAGCAATTTATCCTAAAACAAGTCAATCTGTGAGTCTTTTTTTCCATTTGTAACATGGAGTTTATTAATAGTACATAGCACATACTGGGAAAATTAAATGAGTAAATACGTGTAAAGTACTTGCTATAATGCCTAGCATCTGGTAAGTGCTTTCTACCTTTTAGCTCTTCTTACAAAAATACTATTATTACTAGGTCTCCATCCTGCACAACCCACCCAAGTTCCAGTAGCTTAGGTCTTTTTAAAGATCTAGATTACTGCTTCTCAAACTGAGTGAACAATGGAAATACCTGGGGTTACATTAAAAGTACTTATTTTAGTTTCAGAGCTATCACGGCTGTAGCCTTAGCTTGATCCCCGGAAAGGGAGCTAACCCACATTTGGTGCAGCAGATCTCTCCTGTCTCACCTGCTGCTGCCCTGAGCAGTGGATTTCAGTAGATTTGACTGTTCTGTCTCTGATGAATCCTCTTATCTCCTGGCCCTCACACCTCTGGCCTACACCCCAGTTCTTCTACGCATAAATCAATCTTTAAAAAAAACTTATTTTAGATGAACTACAATTTTACAGAATTTGTACTGCAACAACAGTACAAAAAGTTCCCAGATACTTTGTACAGTTTCACCTACTACTAACATCTTAGCATAGAATGGTACAACTTAGAGTAGGATGATACATTTGTCATGGTCAGTGAGACAAAACTGGTATATAATAATTTTCATACTTTATTCAGATTTCCTTAGTTTTTCCCTAATGAACTTTTTCTGTTCTGGGATCCCATCCAGAATATCACATATACATGTTCTTGGTATATCCTACAGTTTTAAAAACACAGGTTACTGAGTCCCCAAATAATCTAATGAGTAAGTCTGAGGTGGGTGCCCAAAACATCCATTTCTAACAATTTCCCAAAAGTTACTGATGGGGGCCTCCCTGGTGGTGCAGTGGGTTGAGCCACACTGTGAAGCACTGAACAGCAGCACGAGTTCGATCCCTGGCCAGGGAGGGGACCCACCTGGCACAGCAGACATCTCCTGCCTCAGCCGCTGCTCCCCTCAGCAGTGTATTTCAGTTGACCTTGCAGTTCTGCTCCCCACTCTGTCTCTGGTAAATCCTATCACGTCCCTCACCTTTAGCCTATACCCCAGCTCTTGTATGCATAAATAAATAAATCTCTCTAAAAAAAAAAAAAGTTACTGGGGCCTCCCTGGTGGCGCAGTGGGTTAAGGAACGCACTATGAAGCAAACCCCACTACAGCACGAGTTCGATCCCTGCTGCCGGCAGGGGCGGGGACCCACATGGTGTGGCAGACCTCTCCTGCTGTGCCCGCTGCTCCCCTCAGCAGTGTACTTCCGTTGATCTGCCTGTTCTGCTCCCGCTCTCTGTGGTGAATCCTCTCACCCACCCCCCCACACCTCTGGCCTGTACCCCAGTGCTTGTATGCATAAATAAATAAATCTTTAAAAAGATAATAGATTATCAACAGGGGAGGAATGCTCAGAGATGTCAGCATTTGGCAGTTCAGTTCAAATAAGAAGCTAATCAACTGAAACTGCAGGATATTTACTAAGTCATTAAGATCAATAAAAGTAACAGGAAAATGGCTGAACCACAGCAAAGCCATCCCCAAATGAGGATGTGGCACAATTAAACCAGTTAACAACTGAAGAAAAACTAAAAAGACAGTGACCCGGTGAGTTCCTCAAAAGAGCATGATTTATGAATAACATGAAGTACAAAGATGCAATGTGGCACCATCATACCTTTTGGCATCTAAAAAATAGTGCTTACTTACCAAAAAATTCATTAAATATAAAAGAAAAATTTTACTTTCACTTTTCTCTTCCATTTATTATAAAATTATTACAAAATTGGTGTTTTAGATATATTCATTTTAACCTGCTTTTTCCTAACACCAATTTTCTCAAATAATTATTAAATACATTTAATAATAAGTTTACACACCACCAAACTCATTTTTTCATCAATTTAGAAGTTTTACTACCTTTATTATGCTCAGAAAGGTCAACTACATACCTTAAAGTACTTAAATTTCTAAAGCTCATTCTCTATAGACCTATTAAAAAAGCACTCAGAGACTTTGCTTTTAATATAGAAACGCCAAATGATTAACAACAAATAGGTTGTTTTTCTACAGCACTTACATATTTTCACTACATTTCACATCAACTGGTGCAGCAAGTCATAAAAAAATCTAAAAGAAACAAAATATTGACTATATACTAACCTATATAGATAGCATTATATGAAGAATCAATTAGCAATTTCTCCAACTACTATGCTTGATAAAGTACAAACAAATCAACAAGTACTGGGACATACACCTACCTTCACACACACACACACACACACACACAAATGTTACATTGCACTATACATAGCAGAACTACATGTGTAAACAGGGTCACACGAAAGTGCCTTGTCTGGCTTTTCAGGTTGCATGGCTCCGGGTCAAGTCTTCAGAGCCTGTGCTTACGCACTGCTCTGGGCTTCAAAACCCCTGGCCTAAAATGTTTCCAGTGCTTTTTTTTTTTTTTTCTTTTAAAGAGATAAAAACACTGGCATAGTGGCACCAGCAGTCAAACTGTCTATGCAAACCAGAAAAGATACAGCGAGATGACCCATTTTGTAATGCATTCTCCTACAGATCAGGTAAATTAACACTGGATATGAACAACTAAATGCATCTCTAGGCCATCGTTTCCCAACTTTTAAGTATGAAAGAGGCGTGGCTAAGGGAAAAATACTTTTTAGCAACCTTTTCATTGTAACATTCAGAGTCTTTCAAGGTCTGACCTTTAGGAGTGTACAGCAGAACCTAAATCAGAACTCTTTAGTGATTCCTCATTCAATGCTCTTTCCTCTACATTACCTCCCCTTGGAATACGTGCATAAATGGTCAATAAAGTTCATTTCCATGTGTCGCAATTAACCATACCAATCGTGCAGTGTTAACAGTACACTACACAACAGGACACTTCACTTACTTTAAGATTTTTTCAGCCTTTACAACTGTTTTTAAAATTACTGCTGCAATCAAAGAGAAAACATCACATGCCTCTAAAAGTGAAGGCCGTGCCTTTTTCTCTATTGATGACCCTGTGACCATTTCTTCTCGGAGGGTCTGCGGGGAATTTACTATAACATATAAAGGACAGACATTCTAAGAAAACATTCAACAATCCCGAGATAGAAGGGGGGCGACAGGCTAGTAAAAAGAGCTTCGAATTCAAGAACTTTAAGGAAATTCCTCCCAGAAGAGCAAGAAAGTAGCAAATTGCATTCAGCAGGGGCGGGGCAGCTCCAAGACCCCAGAGAAGTGCCCACTTTAAACTGGTCAGTTCTCTAGGGGAGGCCCCAGGTGGGCTCCCTAGATGAGCAGAGGTTTGCAGACCTTACAGCAGTTGGGTAGTGGGGCGCACGGACGGCAGAAGGTAAGGAAGGAGGGAGGTATCAACCTGCTTTACACACACCACACACACACACACACACACATCCTAACACCCTCCTTCCTGGGGGCGGGGCGGGCGGGCACTGCCCTCACACAGGAAGTCAGAAAACCCGGGGGACTAAGAAACCACGACTTCGAGTCATTTAAACCCCTCGCCCCCGTCGGCGATGGTCTAGCAACTGCCCCCTTACTCCCTGCGCTCCCTCCGCGCTTCAAGCCCGAACCCTCGGGCGGCGCTCCTGGCCTCACCTCGCCGCACACCTCGGCACCTCCGGCACACGCCTCCCCCCAACTCCGCAGCCCTCGGCGGGCACAGCCCCGGCCCCAGAGCGCCTTTGTGCAGTGCCTGCACCGCCTGCCCTCGGTCCGCGGGAGCCCGCGCCCGCCACCTTACCGAGGGCCCAGTGGCCTCGCGGGAGCCAGCTCTCTTCAGCTAGCACAGCGGCTACGGGACGCAGAGGCGAGTCTGAAGGGTGCTACACGGCGACGGCCGCAGCCGCCGTCCCCGCAGGCTGGTCTCCCAGGGAGGTGAAGTGCCAGGGCACGTCGGAGCGCGCCGGCGCGGGGGCGGGGCGGGGCGGGCCGGGCCGGGCGGCTCGGGCGGCTCACGTGACTGGTGGGGCGGGTCGGGCGGCTCACGTGACGGCCCGCGAGGGCACTAAGTCGGCTCCCGGGTTCCCGGAGAAAGGAGGGGGAGGGGCGAGGGGCCCGGCCAGTTTAGAAGCTGCTGACCTAGAGTGTGTAAACACTTTGTAAACATGAAGCGGGCTACGTCCAGTACGCTAGTGTCCAATACCAGCGAAGGGCAAACGCGAAACGGACAGAACACTAGGATGGCAAGAATAGAACACTGGGAAAGACAGCGGCGGGGTGGTGGGCGCTACCCACTCTCTTCCTTGGCCCACTGGCCTGCTGGGAACTGCTGCCAGCTGTTGGGCAGTTGTTCATTGGGCCGGAAATTCCGCTGGGAGACTCAAGAAGTGCCACACGCCATGAAATGGAACTCTGGTCATGTTCAGTGCACTAGTGGGTCCGTAAGGAATTGTCCTTCCCCGGGGCCACCAGGACAAAATAATGAGCAAGCAAGCTATATACATACACTCAGGACTGAGGAGGTCTCTGGGAACCCTGGAACCGCAGCTCCGCGATCAGGCAGCAGGAATTCATTCAGCATTTAGGCACCCACAGAGCCTGCTGTATGCAAGCCCCGTGGGTGCCACTGTGTCATTGCCCAAAGTCATCCCAGTTTTCCAGTTTACAGCATGTCAGCATAGATTCTAGGAGTCAGAGGCATTACGTGTTTTTCATGGTGATCTATGGCAGTTTTGCTGGACTGGAAATCTGGAAAGAGACCTACTTTCTTCCATTGTCACTTCACCCTTCTGGACCTTTGCTATCAAAGGAGGGTGTGGACTAAACTCAGAGGGTCCTTTTTATATATATATATATATATAGCTCTAAAATGAAATGGCTTTAAGAAAAATTACTAGTGTTAGATCTTCAAAAATAACCCATTCCGTATCCAGCTGTTGAGTGTGTCTATTATGGTGCAACAATGGAATTTTAATAACACTAGAAGATGAAAAAAAAAAAGCCAGTACGTGATTCAAGCACCGCTCTTTAAAACTGGCTCACTTCTGTGCTTCACCTCACACTTGAAGAAACACCATTGTCATTATCACAATGACACAAACACTATTGTCATCATCACAAATTTAACTCCAAATTTTATTTAAAGGTTACAAAGAGGGGCCTCCCTGGTGGCGCAGTGGGTTAAGCAACGCACTATGAAGCAAACAGCAGCCACTGCAGCACGAGTTCGATCCCTGCTGCCGGCCAGGG
>JAGFMF010011673.1:8028133-8086902 GCA_019455555.1 Galemys pyrenaicus | reverse complement strand
CCCCTGGCCGGCAGCAGGGATCGAACTCGTGCTGCAGTGGCTGCGGTTTGCTTCGTAGTGCGTTGCTTAACCCACTGCGCCACCAGGGGAGGCCCACACCCTAGTTCTTCTATGCATAAGTAAATCTTAAAAAAAAATCACTAATAACAAATGTTGGAGAAGATACAGAGAAAAAGGAACTCTTTCATACTCTTATTGGGAATGTAAACTAGCTAACTAGCTTAAACACATGGAAAGTGGTTAATTTATCTTAAGCTAAAAATGGAAATACTATACAACCCAGTAATCCCTCTCAGGCATATAGCCACAGAATATGAAACCATCAACAAAAAAAGCAGTATGTTTCACAGTGTTCATTCATAGCATTATGAATGTGAGCACATGGAAGCAGTCTAAATGAACAACAATAAATGATTGGATTAAAAGGATGTGATATGTACATGTCATGGAGCATTATATAACCATAAAAAAGGATGAAACTAAGCCATTTTCAAAAAAATGGAGGGAGGTTGAGAGAATTATGTGCAGCAAATTAATAACAATGTAAATAAATAGTAGTCATCTGCAAGTTATAGCACTGCCAAACTCCTTTTCTGGGAACTACTTTCTATAGGCTATGTATTTATGGTATTACTACTTTTCTTATTTTAGTGAGATTTTAGTTTTATATATTAGTTGGTATGGTTTGGTACATTGTTTGAATCTGAGAATTTTCAAAACTTCTTTATATAATTTTGGCTTGTGAGATTTCTTTGGAACCCTCTGTAAAAATGGGGGAAAGCTGTATAATAGTCCTTTGATACAGTTTTGTGCCACTGACTCCAAAGAATACTTAAGCAAAACAGTAACCAACAAGCTGAGGGTAAGTGAAATCACCACTATATAAAAGGTGGCAACAAATGTCAAAGGTCTAGTTTTGAAAATAACTTAGTAAAGGCATTTCAAGTAACTTCTAAGAGGCCATTGAACTTTTTATGGTACTCATTTTGATGACTCTAAGTACTCCTCAGTAGTTAAGTATTCATGCTAATCCTCCCAAAAGATAGAGTAAATCTTTCCAAAGTGAGATGTGTTTAAATAAAAACATAGGCTCTGGGGCCTCCCTGGTGGTGCAAGGGGTTAAGTCTCAGCACTATAAGGCTATCAGCAGCCACTGCAGCATGAGTTCTATCCCGGGCCAGGGAGGTGACCCATATGGGGCAGACTTTTCCTATCTTCCCTGATGCTCTCCTCAGCAGTGTATTTTCAGTGAATCCCCCTGTTCTGTTCCCCACTCAGTCTATGGTTAATCCTTTCATTGCCCCTCACCCCCACATCTGGAATACACCGCAGCTCTTGTATGCATAAGTAAATAAAATAAATCTTTCAAGAAAACACAAACATAGGCTCAGAAAGATCCTCTATCAAATTTATAGTTCTAATTCTTGGATGGAGGGAGAAGAGGAGAAGAACATATCCCTTCCAAATACTATCTCTTCAGGGGCCCTCCCTGGTGGTCCAAGGGGTTAAGCACCACACTATGACTCATCTGCAGCATGAGTTTGATCCCCACCACAGTAGACCTCTCCTGCCTCACCCTGTTGCTCCCCTCAGCAGTGTATTTCAGTCAGTCTTCCTGTTCTGTTCCCCCACTCTGTCTCTGGTGAATCCTCTCACACCTCTGGCTGTACCCCAGCTCCTGTATGCATAAATTAATAAATCTTTTTTAAAAAATAAATACTAGCCTTTCATAAGTAGGTTCTCATATGTAATAGTTTGCATAAATAATGCCATACATTAAGATGTCAACTAATGTTAAGGTATTAAGACTTGTTTACTCAAATGTCTGTCTCTGTAACTTCAAGAAAATTAGTAAAATTTCTCATTTGTATTTCTACTTGATATTATTTTGTTTAATTTTTAAAAACACAGTAAGCAACGTCTATCAATAATCATTCACTAGAAGAAATAAATTTTAAGAGATGAGTTGTATATGGTAGTCTATCTAGTTAAGAATAGAAAGACTTTTCCAAAATTCTTTAGATCAACTCTACTACCTATTAAACAATTTCAAACATTAAAATTATCGAGATTTTAGAAGGGGAAAAAAAACTTTGAGGGAAGACTGTACTACATCTGTTGATATTATCATGACAGCATTTAGGTAGCTGTCATGGCAACCATAATTTAATCCTCCATTAGTGTCTTAGAACACCCAGGCAAGGAGGGTGATTCAGCAGGTGGCAAGCTCCTGTCCTTGTGAGTCAGGAAAATACCAAAGTTCTAACTCAACATTGCAAAGGCATCATTAAATGAGATATAAAATGCCATGATCTGTGATAATCTCCACAAAAACAAAGTGTTGACTTCAATTCCTCTAAAGTCTATTTCACAAATTTTCATTTTGTGCTAATGTGAAGGCTTTCTTTTTGATTCTCTTTTTATGCAACTCAAAAAATAATCTTCAGTCTTTTCAGTGCAAGTTCTGAAGATAGATATAACCCTTTTAAAAACTGCCTTACTAGTTTTATTGGAAAGTTAGTAAAAGATTGAAATCAATGGCTAAAATTAGATACTTTTTGATTTCATTTCCTGGCATACATATCATAAAATCTAAAATTGTCAGGACCACAGAATTTGAGTCCTTAGTGAAGTTCATACATTGCACATTTTATAAGATCTGTGAAATCAAAGTGAATTAACCTGATAAATCTGAAACAGAGTGTCCACAGTAAGCTATTCAAAAAGTTTGTCCTAAAAGGATAAAACAGCAAATAATATAGCTACTTTGGAAAAGCACAGAAAAGCTCTTGCCACACAGAACATTCTTGACATTTTTTTCTGTTGGTTAACTCTTTTTTACTATTTTGTGTGTGTGTCTAAACATAGAGTAAATCCAGGCCTCCCTGATGGCTGCCACAGCCACTGCAGAGTGAGTTTGATCGCTGGGCAGGGAAGAGACACACATGGTGCAGCAGACCTCTCCTGCCTCACCTGCTGCTCCCCTCAGCAGTGTGTTTAAGTCAATATGCCTGTTCTGTTCCCCACTCTATCTCTGGTGAATCCTCTTACCCCCCACATCTCTGGCCTATACCTCAGCTCTTGAATGCATAAATAAATAAAATCTTTAAAAAATAATAAATAAACATAGAGTAAATCCCTAATTGGGTTGGGGGAAATGTACGAAAGAAATAAAAAGTTCTTTAAAAAGTTAAAGAAATTGGGAACAGGAGTGGGCCTTGATTTGACAAAGTTTGCCTCAGCTGTCCATCTTATATATCTTGACTAGCACCATACATTTGTATTTGAATTCTTGACCTTTTGAAAGTATATACAAATACATTTTCCCATAATTTCACACATGTAAGCCAACTTGCTGCCTGTCGTCCCAGTTTTGATGAAGTTTCTCTTATATATTGACACTCAGTTTCTTTATTGCAATCTACATTTCTGTAGAGTTACTGACTTTTGCTTCCATAATTAGCTAGAAAGAGTGTATTTTCTTAAATTGCAAAGATTCCAGAGACCTCTTCCTGAGCAGCTAACATGTATTTCTTCTCGTGTTAATCTGTTGAAACAAGATTACATATTCTCTGTCAAACTGGTTCCACTTCATTTCCATGACCTTCGTTCTTTCCAGTGTGTTTGCAGTACTATATCAGTTGTATTGCCTTGCAAATACAGTCGAAAAGGAGGTTTCAGTTTAAAACCTCTCTGCTGCTTATTTCTTAAATTTTTAAATATATGATTGTGTTATACTTAAACAAGTTCACATGTTGATGTCAGAAAAGTTTATATACATATCTTAGGCTACTTAACATATTTACTATTTACTATGAACAAAATTTTAGCTCATATAATAAGGTATGCTGGAAAATTTCTACTAAAGCTAATAAAGAAGGTGTCTCCCTCATGGCACAAGGGGTTAAGTCTCAGCACTATCAAGCTATCTGCTGCAGCCACTGCAGCATGAATTTGATCCCCAGCCAGGGAGGTGACCCACAAGGCACAGCAGACCTCTTCTGTCTTGCCTGCTGCTTCCTTCAGCAGTGTATGTCAGTCAATCTTCCTACTGTGTTCCCCACTCTGTCTCTGGTGACTCCTCTTACCCTCATACCTCTGACCTGTACCCTAGCTCTTGTATGCATAAATAAAAAAAATCTTTTAAAAAGCAGTTAATAAAGAAATAAAAGTAAATTATTTACTTGATAATGCTAAGTAACTTTCTACTCCTGGCTGGGAAAAAGAGGTAGTGGAAACATTCTTTGAGGGAATTAAGAACTCCCAGGTCAAAATTCTGGATGTCATTAGTTAGCAGTACCATCCTGCACAAATATCATCTAGGATGTTCTATTATATCCTCAGTTTCTTCTTCTGTTAAAGGAGAGTTGACTTGGATTATTCCAAGATCCTGTTCACTTCTAATGTTTCTTGATTGTTTTTATGTCCTCCAAATACTTGACCAAGGAAGTCATTTTTGAAAGTACACATATATAGCGAAAAAACAGGATAACTTTTATATATTTTTCTTACATCAAAACTGTGGTACAGCTGAAGCCTGGATCCTCTGCAGGAAATTCTGTTGTGAGGCTTCATGGGTCAATGAATTTCTTTTTTTTCTTGAAAGATTTATTTATTTATGCATACAAGAGCTGGGGTATAGGCTAGAGGTGTGGGGTATCTGTGTGTGTGTGTGTGTGTGTGTGTATGAGAGAGAGAGGGGATTCACCAGAGACAGAGTGGGGGGCAGGACAGGCCGATCAACTGATATAAAGGGCTGAGGGGGGCAAAGGCAAGACAAGGAGAGGTCTACTGCACCGTGTGGATTACCTCCCTGGCCAGGAATCTGAACTTGTGGTACAGATTAGCTTCATAGTACTGAGACTTAACCCCTTCTCCACCAGGTAGTCCCTCAATGAATCCTTAATAGAAAGAGTTGGTGAACATGGTCTCTTTCCAGAGGTTGGTGGCTGAGACAGCTGTAGTTACTGATGATATTATCAAAGGTGGTCTTACAGAGCTGCCCAGGGGTAGGGTGGGGTGAGCATGGATATCCTGGAGGAGGTAATCCTGGAGGAGGATATCATCTGCAGCTTCTTGGGCACAGGGACCCAGAGGGCAGGGATGAGATGTACCAACACAGCCAGCGGCCAATCGTCTTGCCAGGGATAGTGTGGGACTTGCAGATATTGTTTCCTCAGAAGCCTTGCTGTATGGGAACAATGGAGCACTTGGTCAGGATGATGACACCTCAGATGGCAGCGGTTACCTCCTTGGAGCACTTAATACCCAGAGCAAAGTATCCGTTACAATCCCCCACGAGACAAATGCCTTCAACCTGACTTGCTGACCAGCTCGGATCCGCTTTTGCAAGGGCATAACTGTCAAAACTTCACCCTTGCCGAATGGCCCCAGGGAAAAAAAATCAATGATCTCAGGTTCCTTGACAGTCAAAGAAAAAAGATAGATCTCTTCCAGGAACTCGATCTTCATGGCCTTGACCTCGGGGTTGGTGGTGGGGCAGTTTGGTGGCGGGGATCCCTGCCCTTTGCCTTGACTTCGTGAGCGGCCCAGCCACTTCAGGGCAGGATTCCAGGAGTTACCCTAGTGAGCCTGCTTCTGGGACTACATTCCAACTGTTTGCCCCTCCCCAACCTGGGCCTGGGGCTCTGGGCCCTGGGGCCTTCCGCCCACACAGGACACCTGCGTTTTTTCGCCTTTTGGTGTGTTCTTGGAGAAGTTTGACTTATCTTTCAAAATAAGATTTACTACAATATAATAATAATGTTCTTTAACCTCAAAACATTTTGTCTTATAATCTTTTTTTTTTAAGATTTTATTTATTTATGCATACAAGAGCTGGGGTACAGGCCAGAGTCCAGGGAGGTGAGAGGATTCACCAGACAGAGCAGGGAGCAGAACAGGCAGACTGACTGAAATACACTGCTGAGGGGAGCAGCGGGCCAGGCAAGAGAGGTCTGCCTGCACTATGTGTGTCCCCTCCCTGGCCAGGGGCAGGGATCGAATTCGTGCTGCAGTGGCTGTGATTTGTTTCATAGTGCATTGCTTAACCCACTGCGCCACCAGGGAGGCCCTGTCTTATAATCTTTTTAATATCCCTTGGATAAGAAGAGAACGATAATTATTTTGCAAATAGGGGAATTTAGGGAGGTGTTCTTAACTGACCAAATGGGACAAAAGCATTCAGGGAGTCATATTGAGCTTTTGAGAGTGTTCTGTTTTGGAGTTCTGGTTACCAGTCTTGAATCCTGCCAGTGCTGGTAGGAGGCGTGTCTTTGGGGGTCTCGATTACTAGTGCTGAGAACAGGTCAGCTTATCCAACTTTACTTCAAGGCCAGTGTATTTGTGTCCCTTTCTTGTACTTCGTGTAGTTGTTTCCATAAGAAAAATTATACAGGGAAGTACCAGCCTTTCAGGAAGTAGCTACAGATTAAAATTTAACACCCCACGTTAAATTAGATTATGTCATAATTAAATCATTTCAAAATATGTTCTTGGAATGGTAACATTTTGTGGAACTACCAGGGCTTCACCATGACTCATGGTGGACATATCCCTGAATTATATACTATGTTAATGACATGTTGTATTTTTATTTTTTTTAAGATTTATTTTATTTATGCACAAAAGAGCTGGGGTACAGGCTAGAGTCCAGGGAGGTAAGAGGATTCACCAGAGACAGAGTGGGGAGCAGAACAGGCAGACTGACTGAAACACACTGCTGAGGGGAGCAGCGGGCAAGGCAGGAGAGAGGTCTGCTGCGCCATGTGGGTCCCCTCCCTGGCCTGCGGCAGGGATCGAACTCCTGCTGCAGTGGCTCCGATTTGCTTCATAGTGCGTTGCTTAACCCACTGCGCCACCAGGGAGGCTCCCAATAACATGTTGTTTTAGAAAGAGGTCAAAACTTACAAAATGCAGTACAAAAATGAGTACTGGGTTAAGAAAAGGAATAGAACCCTTTTACTACAGAAACATGAACTGTTGATTTGAGTGGAGTGATTAGAACAGCAGAAAGAACTACGTCAGGTATCTTCCTACTTTTCCTGGTTTCCGCTTCACAGCTTCACATTGCTATTGGAATGCAGTCTGGAATGACTTGAAAGGGGAGGAATTCTACAAGTCTTGCATACAGAGGGCATTTCTCTGGACAGTATGTTAGTCATCTTTGTAAACAGGGATAATAAAGACTCAAAGAGAACAGATAAAAGACTCCAGTAAACAATTCACAAAGAGGAAATTCAGTTGTTTAACAAACAGTAGAGAAAGGGTCCAACTCAATAATAATCAAAGATATGCAAATTAAATGCTACTGGGAGATCATTTAACAAAATGGCTTTATTTTTATGATAATACAATAGCATTAGTGTGAAAGCTACTTTCTTGTATATGGCTAGTAGGGGCACAAACCCATTTATCTCTGTTTTAAAAATTGACAACAATACAAAGTAAAGCATTAAAATATTTTAAAAAATATTTATTTATTTATGTATACAAGAACTGGGATACAGGCCAGAGGTGAGGGGTGAGAGAATTCACCAGAGACAGAACAGGCAGATTGACTGAAGTACACTGCTGAAGGGGGCAGCAGGCAAGGCAGGAGGGATCTTCTGCACCATGTAGGTCAGCTCCCTGGCTGGGGATTGAACTTGCACTGCAGTGGCTGCAGATGCTTCATTGTGTGGTGATTAACCCCTTGCATCACCATGGAGGTCCAAAGCATTAAAATATTTTATGCTTTTTGAACTAGTACTTTTGTTACAGGGCAGGGAGAGGGGCACCCCAGAACCTCCAAACCTGCCATCTCTAAATGGGTTCTGCCATCCTCTGCATCAAGATAAACATATAAGGCCTTTAATGGCAAGAAACTTTAATACAGTTAGGGAACAATACACAAAAGACAAAGAACATAGTTACTAAGTTAAGCATCCAAAGTTACCTGTTAGGAGGAAGAGTAGTCCTCAACGGATTACACAGTTAGGTTTATGGACTCCAACCCCCACTCCAGACCACAAATCAGTTAATATGATTATCGAAGAGTGGATCACTGGGACTGGAGGGTGGAGTTAAGCAGCCAGGCTGGCTATAAAACCAGAGAAGTGAGCCTTGGGCTTTCCTTCGAAGCCATTTCCCTTGATTCAGACCCAGCTCTCAACGTGCCATTGTGTTCCAGCTCGGAAGATCTGGTAGGATATTTACGGATTTCTCTTTGTATTATTACTATTTTATTCCCCATCTTTTGTAAAATAAAACCCTTTAATAGCTTTTGTTGCATGTGCCTGAATTTGAGGCTTATTTTAAAAGTCTTCTGAGTGCGCAGGTGAGGACCCAGTGAGGGAAATACATTTTATATTAGGGTTTCCCTGTAACAACCCATCCCCTTGAGGGTAAAAGTCCAGCCAAATAGGATTGGCCCAAAGCAAGGCCCAAAAACCTGTCACACAAGTCCAAAGGACCTTTTAGTGGAGACTCATAAAAAAAGGTCAGAAAGAGTCAGATAAATCTGGGAGGAAAAGAGCAAAATCAAGATAAAAGCTGCCATTATTAAGTTCCCCACGGGTCTCTCACCCACATCTGTTCCAACCAGTCCAAGACCAAAAAGCAAGCGCAGTTTCTTCACATGTCCCTCTGCTCCATATGCCTCCTCCATGTCTCCTTGCTGCTCTCCATCCTACTTCCTTCTTCCTCCCTTCCTTCTATCCTCCTCTATCTCTTCTCTCCAATGGGAGATCCCATCAGATGATCCCTGCTCAGCTCCACCCACTTAGGGCAAATCGGGATTCTGGAACTTCCCCTTTTCCTGAGGACCACACTGTTACACTTTCACTCTTGGGAATGAATTCAAAGAATGTTTAAATATGGGAAGTATTTTGTATACACTAACTTGTTCTCAGTGCTATTTGTCATACCCAAAAGGAGAAACTAAATAAATGTTCAATAATATGTTAAGTATGACTCATCCTTAGCAAAAACATTGTGAAGCAATTAAAATTATTTTGTTGTTTCTAATCACATAGGAAAATACATAGGCTATCATGTAATGTAAGAAATCAAGTCATAAAAGCCATGAAACAGATTTTTCAAAGATAAAAAATATCTCTAGAAAAAAATTGAAGAAAATACATTAAAATTGACTGCAGTTGCTTCAAATTGGTAACTTCTTTTTTACTTTTCTGTTTTCAACATTTTATATTGTTCATGTATATCTTTTATAACAAAGACAAAAATAACTTAAAATAGACAAAAGCTGAGATTTTATATTGCAGCTCCCTTTAAAAAATATAATCTGAAGGAGAATTTGAATTCCCTCAATCCCATCTCCCACTAGCACCTCCCATTACATGTTTTATATACTATCTTCACCTATATTAAATAGATAATTATGTGTTTGCCCAAACAAAAGGAAATGTCCCTGTTTGCCCATAAATTTTTATGATAGGGCCTCCCTGGTGGCGCAGCAGGTTGAATGCCACACTGTGAAGCATCCACTGCACAATGGCACCAGTTCAATCCCTAGCCAGGGAGTGACCCACATGGCACAATGGACCTCGCCTTCCTCACCAGCTGCTCCCCTCAGCAGTGTGTTTCAGTTGATCTGCCTGTTCTGCTCCCCACTCTGTCTCTGGTGGATCCTCTCACCTCCCGCTACTCTGGCCTATACTCCTGTTCTTGTATGCATAAATAAATAAATCTTAAAACTTTTTTTTTTTACGATAGTGAATACTATATTCAACAACTTTGTTTAGATTCTTTCCAGTTTAGGGACCTCACAGGTGGCTCAGGGAGTCTCAGCACTCTCAAGCTATTTGCAGCCACTGCAGCAAGAGTTCGATCCTCAGCCAGGGAACTGACCTACATGGTGCAGCAGACTTTCCCTGTCTCACCCACTGCTCCCTTCAGGAGTGTATTTCAGTAGATCTGCCTGTTCTGCTCCCCACTCTGTCTCTGGTGAATCTTCTCACCCCCACATGTCTGGCCTATACCCCAGCTCTTATATGCATAAATAAATTTTAAAAATAGATAAATCTTTAGATTCTTCCCAGTTTATATTGAACTCTTAAAAGTCTAATCTTCTTAAGCTAGAACTTCTTCTTAAAATTTAATTGTGTGAACATATTGTTATTTTTTAAAAAGAAAGAAAAAATAGCCAAAAAAATTTGATAAAAGATAGAATTCCATAAAGGAGTATCCAGCACTTAGAGAAAAAAAAAGAATAGAGAGCAGAAAGTGATGGATATTCAATGATGGGGGTATGGAGGGTGTCCTTTGGCATAAAACTTGTCAAAGAATAGAATTCGGGGCCTTCCTGGTGGTCTAGGTGTTAAATCTCAGTGCTGTCACTGCTATGGCCTGGGAGCTAACCCACCTATAACACAGCAGGCCTCTCATCTCACCTGCTGTTCCCCCTGGCAGTGTATTTCAATAAATCTCCCTTATCTGTTCCCCACTCTGTCTCTTGTGAGTCCTCTCATGCCCTACATCTCTGGACTACACCACAGTTCCTCTATACACATACACAAAGGTATAGAATTCTACTATAATTGTGGATTATTTGCAATAGGTAGTATCCTTGGGTTGGATTTATATGATACCACCTAAACTCAAAACCAAGTAGGTACTCAGTTAGTGAGATTTTTCAAAGACCAGTGAAATGTCAGCAGAATTCCTGATGAAGACATGTTGGAGGGGAGCAGAAATGGCTTGCATCAGCACTTCCTGCAGATTCCAGTCATCCTTTTTTTTTTTTTTCTTAAAATAATTTCTGAATTTGTGACTTCTGCTAGGAACATACACATGTCTTTTGGGGCTGAATTTGATTAATTCCACTTGAATATCAATGACTTCACTCTATCAGCTGTTCTTTAACTTATGATTCTGAAAACAAAAAATGTAACCAATGGCACAACTTATTTTATTCCTAATTTTGCAACAATAAGTTAAAGATGAATGATGTGATCCCCTTTTTACAATGGTTGTTGTTAGCTCCAGTGTGCCAGATTTAGCAACCCATTATTTGTTGTCTTCTGGGATTCATCATTTTTCCTTTATTACAGCATTGTGGGCTAACAGCCCTGTTAATGCTCACGCCCTCTGTACATTCCTTTCATGCTGCTCACCCATTATGGGTTATTGCCATCTGGTGGAAAAACAGGGTTGACTACCAGATGGTAGTTTTGAAATTTTCGGAAGTAAAGGGAAGTCATTTTTACCAAGGGAAAAAAATGCATTTATTTATTTCATGCTTATGCTGAGGTTCTAAAACAACAATCAATTTTTATTCCATTTTCACTTAGGGGAATATACGAGTGCATTTGCTAAAAGATGAGAATTGACTTTCTATAAAAAGACCATACAAAAAGTTGGGCCACATTTTAAGTCACCCAACTTTAAGCAAAAATGAGAAAACAAGCACAGCTAAAATGTCTCATTTACCTTTCCCTTCACTAAGGAAAAGTACGGTATTAAATATTTTCCACCGCTAAATTCTATACTAGCATACTTTAGTCATTGAGAAGTTTCTAGGTATTAATAAAAAGAAGCTTATTTATTCAAAATTTAGCAGGCTTCAAAGTGTCAGTATGACTATAATACTGAAGAGTTTCTGTTTCCCGATTTGTTTTAAGATTTAGTAACACTGGGGCCTCTCTGGTGGTGCAAGGTGTTAAAAGTCTCAGCACTATGAAGCCACTGCAGCATGAGTTTATTCCCAGGCCAGGGAGGTGACCCACAAGGCACAGCACACCTTTCCTGTCTTGCCCACTGCTCCCCTCAGCAGTGTGCTTCAGTCAATCTGCTCCCTACTCTGTCTCTGGTGTATCCTCTTACCCCACTCCCCACCTCTGGCCTGTACCCCAGTTCTTGTATGCAACAGAATAATATTTTTAAAAACTTTAAAGGAAGATGTGATTACTTGTCAGCACATAATACAAAATGTCACTGATAACATTGTATAATTGACTGAGTGTATCAACCTAATCATAGGCCTGTTTTGTTTTATTACTAGATGTCAGCCTATGAGTAAGATTACTTAATAGGTTCAAACAGCATCAAGTAGTTTCTGCTTCCAGCTATGGTGGAACAATAGGAATTGGATTGACACTTCTGTCTTTTGGACCAAATATATGAAACTGTGATTTCTAGACACTGGACAATAGGAAGCTCAGGACAGTGTTCCATAAAAGGTGGAAGACAGGCCTCTCTGGTAGTGCAGGGATTAAAGTCTCAGCACTGTGAGGCTATCAGCACCCACTGCACCATGAGTTTGATCCTCACCTGGGAGCTAACCCACTTGGTACAGCAGACTGGTCCTTTCTCTTCTGCTGCTCTTCTCAGCAGTGTATTTTGGTAGATCTGCCTGTTCTATTCTCTACTCTCTCTGGTGAGTCCTCTCACCCCCACACCTCTGGCCTATGCACCAGTTCTTTAAAAAAAAAAAAAAGGTGGAAAACAAAAACAAATGTGGTGAACTCTGTATTATCTGGGCTTACTCTGTAGAGTTTCAAGCTCAAGGATGTGGGAAACCCAGAGTCCAGAGTCCCCTGAGTTGAGGTAACAAGTTGAAATTGATGAGTCAAGTTGAAAGTGGTTAGAATTTGCAAGTCAGAGTACCAGAGATGAACGAACACTACAGGAAAAGAGCTTCAGAAAAATGGAAGGGTTTCCTCGGATCTTCAGGTGAGTACTGATCAGCACACAGCTCTGAAGAAACCACTCGAGGGTAGAGAAAGCACCACTAGAAAGGAGAAGGCAGAGCAATCCTTGAAGATCAAACAGAGATAGGAATAGTTGACATTTTGTATTATGTGCTGACATATCAGTGATATCTGTTCTCCTTTATATCTTACAACACATTCTGGACTATAGTATTACAAGCATTTTGCAGGTGAAAACAATGAGGGCCTGAGTAGATCAGCAAGTTGCCCAAGATCATACAGTTGATCATTAGCAAAAACATGTATTGTGCATGCATGGGTCGTTGAGATTTCACTATGTATGATGAAGAAAATGATGCCACTCATTATCAAGGAATTTTTTTAAAGATTTATTTATTTATGCACACAAGAGCTGGGGTACAGGCCAGAGTCCAGGGAGGTGAGAGGATCCACCAGAGACAGAGTGGGGAGCAGAACAGGCAGACTGACTGAAACACACTGCTGAGGGGAGCAGCGGGCTAAACAGGAGAGGTCTGCTAAGCCATGTGGGTCCCCTCCCTGGCCAGGGGCAGGGATAGAACTTGTGCTGCAATGGCCGCGGTTTGCTTCATAAGGCGTTGCTTAACCCGCTGTGCCACCAGGGAGGGCCCTATCAAGGAATCTTAAAAGAAGGAATTTAGATATACTTTCTCTGAGTCATGAAGGGTTGCTTTTTATTTCAATTGTTATTTTTCTTAAAGTTCCAGTATTTAAGTAACTAGGTGAATAAAATGAAATTAATTAAACTGGTCAGTGTTGTTGAAAATACTGAAGACATGAAACCACTGATTTTTCTCTTCTTTCCTTCATGGAGTAAAATCTCACAGATGTCATTGCTGTTACTAAAAATAACCATCTCTTGGACACAGAAAAACATCACATTTGGAATTTTTCAGTGGTCTTTTCTATTACAACTGTTCTATTTCACAAAAATGTTTTTGTAATTTGTAATATGCCAGCACTAACCTTATGGATGGGTGAAATGAGTATAACAATTTAAAAGTACTCAAAATATTTATTCCTGTTTTGCTAGAAATTCCAACACTTGAGAGTAATTTCTTTGGGTAGCTATTATGTCTTCAGGAGTTCTTTATTAAATTGCAGATACTTCAGAAAGAAAGTAGGGAACATAACAAAAAGTAATGTTTCCAAAACATTTCTTAAATTTACTGACTTGGGGGAATAAGAAAACCATTAGTTGACCTGGAAAGATGTGAAGATGGGAAAAGAAGATTATTTACAACACAATAAATAAGTAAATACAATATTAGATATATATTTAATTTTACACATACACTTTGTACGTAATATGTGATTGCAGCAAATATACTTTGAGCTATGTGATTGCAGGTGATATTTATCGTTTTACTTGTTTATACATACATATAGTTTGTATCTTTTACAGTTAACATTTCTTATTTATGTCCATTTTAAAGGAAGTTAATTATTTAGATCATTAAAGAAAGCACTAAGTAGTTCTCAAGTAAGTTTAAGCGCAAACTACACAAAGTGTTTCAGAGATCTGAGGGGAGGGTGTGTGGGTGAGCGTAGTTTAGCATAAGAAAGCATTTGTATTTCACAGAGGCCCCCATCGCGGACTCTCAGAGTTCTAACTCTTGACAAATCTAATGTAAAAGTTAAGTACCTATTTCTGCTGAGCAGGCTGTTAAACTTACATACTTACATACGGGCCTCCCTGGTGGCGTAGGGGTTGAGTCACGGCACTACCACCGTGTCCATCTTTATGCTGCGGCCTGAGTTCAATCCCCAGCCAGGGAGACAACCCACATGGCACAACAGACCTCTCCTGTCTCACCTGCTGCTCCATTTCAGTAGATCTGCCTGTTCTGCTCCTCACTCTGTCTCTGGTGAATCCTCTCACCTCCTGCACCTTTGGCCTACATCCCAATTCTTTTTTTTTTTTTTAAAGATTTATTTTTATTTATACAAAGAAGAACTGGGGTATAGGCCAGAGGTGCAGGGGGTGAGAGGATTCACCAGAGACAGAGCGGGGAACAGAACAGGCAGATTAACCGAAGTACATTGCTGAGGGGAGCAGTGGGCGCAGCAGGAAAGGTCTGCTGCACCATGTGGGTCACTCCCCTGGCCAGCAGCAAGGATTGAACTCATGTTGCAGTGGCTGTGATTTGCTTCATAGTGCGTTGCCTAATCCCCCGCGCCACCAGGGAAGACCCCTACATCCCAATTCTTGCACATCAAAATAAATAAATGAAATCTTTTAAAAAACAAACTTACCCAGGATAGAACACACAGCTAGATATTGTGTTGTGACTTTGCTTTGGGTCAGGAAGAATGCAATTTGCCACATTAGAAGCAGAGAAAAAGATTGTTTGCTGGACAGTTTACTGCTGCATTCTGCTCAACATGAGCTGAAACGCACATCAAAATTTATGACGTACTAAAAAGGCTTCATGCTCAAAATAAGTAAGCCAAATGAACAGACACACGCCAAACAATATGCAACATTCCTCAAAGGAGGACTACAGACATATATAATTATCTTTCCTCATTGGAAAATACTTTTTATTGAGATCCCACCAATGCAGAGTCTGTTACTGACATTAATCTCCTTTGTTCCTTTGCAATTTAGTCTTTTTTAAGAAGCCCCATGAGGAGTCCAGCAAGATGGTGGCACAGTGACAGCATCTGGTTTGCCTTCTTTGCATATTCACAACTGTAGCAAACAAAACCAAAACCCCCTAAAGTGAAAACAGATAACCACGGTACACATAAGGAGCAGTGGACAGGTGGAAAGGGACAGGAGAAGCTACATGAACTGTGCTACAGAGATACAGGATACAGGTGAAGCACAACCCACAAGAGGGAGGGCGAACTGCTGGGCAGAACCCCCTACCATGACTGACACCAAGCCACAGTCCAACATCTGAGACTCTTGAGACCCAACACTGCACTAGAAAAGGGGGCATCCAGAGTTGGCATTCAGCACAGTTGTGCAATATTGGAGGACTTTCGGAGAGGGGAAGCAAAGTGAGGATTATGGCTTAAGCCTGAGGCTTTCAATATAGAACAACCCGAACCTGGAAGGGGACAGAGTTAAGAGGTTAAACTACCTGTGACTCCTCATGGAAGTGGCTGTTAAGAGAAAGTGAGGCTGGGACATTCAAAACACCTGCCACCAACTCACCTCCCTACCAGGTCTAAAACAAGGACAACAAACAAGCATTTGAACAAACCAGAGTTTACACAACGTGTTAACAACAGGAACAAACACCCCAAGATAAGGCTCTGTGCTAGGGAAAAAGAGAATAACTCCTACCGTGTGACACCTTTTCAGCTATAAACAATGCCCAGTGTGCTGCATCGAATGCTCAAAAACAGCCTAGAGGTGAATGCTGACATGAGACTATATGAGACACTTAGACTAATGAGCTAGCTTTGAGGAGTGAATCACTGTAGGATGACAGCATATGGTGATTTTTTTAAAAAAAGATTTATTTATTTATGCATACAAGGTATGCAGGGTACAGAGTATAGGCCAGGGGTGTGGGTGATGAGAGGATTCACCAGAGACAGAGTGGGGAACAGAACAGGCAAATATACTGAAATACACTGCTGAGGGGACCAGTGGGGAGTCAGACAGGAGAGGTCTGCTGTGCCATGTGGGTCTCCTCCCTGGCGGCGGATTGAACTTGTGTTGCAGTGGCTGCGGATGCTTCATAGTGCAGTGCTCAACCCTTTGTGCCACCAGGGAGGGTCCAACGGTGTATGATGATTAAGTGAAAAATACATCAAGAAGACAGATCGGGGCCTCCCTGGTGGCGCAGTGGGTTAAGCACCGCACTATGAAGCAGACCACAGCCACTGCAGCACGAGTTCGATCCCTGCTGCCGGCCAGGGAGGGGACCCACATGGCGCCGCAGACCTCTCCTGCTGTGCCCACTGCTCCCCTCAGCAGTGTACTTCTGTTGATCTGCCTGTTCTGCTCCCCGGTCTCTGTGGTGAAACCTCTCACCCCCCCACACCTCTGGCCTGTACCCCAGTGCTTGTATGCATAATAAATAAATCTTTAAAAAAACATTTAAAAAAAAAAAAAGAAGACAGATCGATATATATGCACCAAATGAGGGAACATCAAAATAGGGACGGCAACTACTATCAAACCTGAAAACAGAAATTGGGACAAACACATTAAGTAGTCTGATGATCTTATGGTTGGGTCTTGAGGCATTTCCACATAGCCACAGTGCCCACCACTACTATGAGCAAAACATCTCCACAGTGGAACAGCCCCTACAGCATCCTTCTTGTCAGGTTAGATCCTTGTTCATCTACCTAAGGAGCAACGTGGGCCATGTCGATCTTGTAGCTCAGGAAGGCTGTGGTGGGTGGGCTTGACTGAATGCTTGGTGAAGCTCTTCAGCTTCACATGGTGCTAACTGTTGTGCTTCTCGGCCACAAAGCCCAGCACCCAGATCTAGAAGGGGAGAACTTCCTGTGTGACTTAATTCCTTCAAATGCTGCCTGTAGGAGTTAACAGATACACTTCTGACTAAACCATTTTTGTTGAGACCACTAATAATTATGCTAATGACATGTTCAGTGCAAAAGAAACGCAATATGAGAACTTTAGACTATGTTTAAGTTATAATTTTAAGTTAAATATAATTAAGTTAAATGTTTAAGTTACAACCCATTTTTGCAGGGAACTGCTTCTAAAATCCTCTAAACAGTGAAGATTGTTCTGTTTCATTGTAGTTATATAAAGTGTTTCATTTCATTAACCATATGCTGAATACATGCTGTTGGAACTGAATTAAATTTGCAGATACAAAGATGAATCAGCTGTTATCTGTGCACATAGGGCTTAGAGTTCAATGAGGGGAAGCAGCCAGTATGGTGTGTGTATGACGCCAGAGAGCACAGAGGAGGGATGCTGTTTGGGAGGAGGTAATACTGGAACCAGATCTTGCCAGGCAGGTAGAGTGCAAAGGAAGGACATTTCAAACTGACATAAAAATCACAGAAACGTGCAAGAGCCCAGGGCTTTAAAACTACAAATAGTCCCAAAGGATGGAATTGGATTTCCACTTCTAGTCAAAGTAGAGTGTCGGGGATTGGATTTACTCTCCCAGCTGAAGTACTGAAAAATCAAGAAACTATAGAAAACAAACTATTTTCAGACACTGAGCTTCAGGAAATAGTGGACAGTGATTCCTGCAAGGGCGGACACAAATGAGCCCTGAGATTGTCCCAGTAAAAGAGTGTTTGAAAGACAGTGCCATGACTGGGTGGGAGGTCACTCACCGTCTGTGGGTTCTCCTCTTGGTGCTCATAATTTCAAGAAAACACTTAAGTTCAGGGTGTTACAATAGCAGGGTTTATTAATAAATGGGGTTTTAGGAAAAGGAGTTTCTAAGGCCACAAATGGCTGGCTCTTTCACCCCTGTGTCTGCAGTGTTCAGTAGTCCAAAACAAAGGTCACTCATTCACGATGGCACAGCTCCAGGCCTCCCTGGTGGCACAGGGGTTAAGGTCTCAGCACTATCAAGTTATTGCCAGTCACTGTGGCATGAGCTTCATCCCCGGCCAGGGAGCTGACCCACATGGCACAGCAGACCTCTCCTATCTTGCCCTTTGCTCCCCTCAGCAGTGTACTTCAGTGGATCTGCCCGTTCTGCTCCCCACTCTGTTTCTGGTGAATCCTCTCATTCCCTCTCCCCACCTCACACCTCTGGCCTAGACCCCAGTTCTTGTATGCACAAATAAATTTAAAATAAATAAATAAAGTAAACCTTAAAAAAAAAAGATGGCACAGTGCCTTCCATGAGAGCTTGGAACTGGCAGCTTACAGACAAACTGTATACCAAGGTTCAACTCATGGCGGCAGCTGGAGATCCTGTGCTGCTAATACAGTATCACAGCAGCCAGCAACACCTATTGAAAGGCTAGCTTGGCCAGTGCCAGCCACTGGACAAGACAGCACCAGAGGCAACAGCACCAGGAGGTGGTGCTGGAGGATCAGCAGCCAGCTCTCAGAGGTGGCCGGACACAGGCCAGCAGTGCTGGGCCACAGGTCAGCAGTGCTCATGGTGCCAGAGTACAGTCACAAGTTATAGCCCTTTGTGAGCTGACAGCACAGCACTAGGCACAGGTCAGTGGGTACAGGCCTATCAACATGTGGTGTCGGGGGCAAGAGCAGTGGTCAGGCTGCAGTTGGAAGTGAAGATCCAGGATAGAAGTCTTGGAGGTCTGCAAAGGTCTCATGAAGTTTTTCCTCCAAAAGGTCCAGATGAGTCTTTTTAACAAGTCCGTTAACTTGTTTCCTTTGGTTGTCCACAAGTGAGTCAAACCATCCAGTAACGTTCTTTCACTTCCTCACTAATTTCACTTAGCACAATCACCTAGATTTCCATCCATATTGTCCTAAGGTCTGAATGAATGCTAACCCTCTGGGACCTCAGCTTATATCCCCCGCTTTTCAAGCTTGATTGCCCCCTGGGTGCGTTTTAAGCAACAATCAGCTTGTCCAGTTTCTTTTTTAAGATCTATGTATTTGTGCATACAAGAACTGGGGTACAGGCCAGAGGGGTGGGAGGGGGGGGTAAGATCTATGTATTTGTGCATACAAGAACTGGGGTACAGGCCAGAGGGGTGGGAGGGGGGGGTAAGAGGATTCACCAGAGACAGAGCAGGGAGCAGAACAGGCAGACTGACTGAAACACACTGTTGAGGGGAGCAGCGGGGAGATAGGAGAGGTCTGCTGCGTCATGTGGATACCTCCCTGGCCGGGGTTCAAACTTGTGCTGCAGTGGCTGCAAATGCTTCCTAGTACAGGTGCTAACCCCTTGCATCACTAGGGAGGCCCTTCATTTTCAGTTCCAATGCCCTATCAAAGGGGAATCCTGGCTTGCACATCTAGACCTGACCTATGGTGAGATCAGGGCAGGTGCCTCGGCTATGCACTCATGGAAGCCACCACAGGGGCCAGACCCCTTTGCCTGAGCCAGGCTGATGCCACAGGAACTGGGTCTGACTGCAAACTACATGCACTGCCTTAAACCCATCATGTCCATAGTGGCAGTGGCCTCGCAGCACCTGTTTCACTAGCTTATAGCCTGGAGAGCTTCTGTTACAGGGCAGGGAGAGGAGCACCCCGAGAAACTTCCCCCTTTCCTGGGGACCACCTGTTACAATCCCAGGATAAACTCTATGGGAGTGGAAACTTGTATAGAGCCTGAGTGTCTGGGGAGGCCATGGTATTTTTTAAATCAAATTTTGTTGACTTACCTTTGTTTACAAAACAATATAATTTCAGAGCACAACTTCACACTTCAATATGTACACATACATCACTCACTTACCATTGAAGCTCCAGTGCACTGTACTATCACATATACTCCCACTACTTCCACCTCTCTCTCTCCTCCCCCCCTTTACTAACCAAGACATTTTTCACAAGGTGTAAGAGTAATTTTTGCTGTGTTTTGTCAACTTATTTCCTTTGGTTGTCCACAAGTGAGTCATACAATCCAGTAACGTTCTTTCACTTCACTTCCTGACTAATTTCACTTAGCATCACCACCTTGAGTTCCATCCATATTGCCTTAAAAGGCACAGTTGCATCTTTTGTCTTAAAAAGATTTATTTATTTATGCATACAAGAACTGGGGTGCAGGCCAGAGGTGCAGGAGTGAGAGGATTCACCAGAGACAGAGTGGGGAGCAGAACAGGAGAATCTACTGAAATCAGAGATAGAGTGAGGAGCAGAACAGGAGGATCTACTGAAATACACTGCTGAGGGGAGCAGGGGGTGTGATAGGAGAGGTCTGTTGCTCCATGTGGGTCACCTTCCTGGCTGGGGATGGAACTTGTACTGCAGTGCCTATGGCTAGCTTCATAGTGCTGCGCCTTAACCCTTTGTCCACCAGAGAGGCCCCAACAGTTACATCTTTTTTAATGGGTAAATATTAATAGTATTCCACTGAGTATGTACATAGTACAACTTTTGATCTAACTGTCCACTCATGGGCATTTAGGTTGATTCCATGTGACCCATTTTGAGATTCTTGGGCCTCTTACCCTGGAGAGACTGCTGCAGTGGGAGAGAGAAGTCTAGAGACTTACAGAGGACCCCAGATAGTCTAAACCTTGATCATACCTGAGCCCGGGAAAACTTTTATAAAAGCAAATTGAGGGTGAAAAAGGAAGTACTTCACAAATTAAGAAACATCTGAGGCTTAACAGAAGACAGCAGAAAAATGTGTATATATGTGCAAAACAGTTAATCTCAGAGAGGACTATGATGGTTTTGTTAAGGGAAGCTAGAATATTTGGGGCCACATCTACCACATCTGGATATGTTAGGACCATTTTTTTGGTAAGTGACAAAAACATAATTCAAAGTATCTTAAGTGTGGGCCTTAAAAATATTTTAAGGCCTAACTGAGAATAGAGATGCAGGAGATGTCATAAGAACTTGCTGTAGCTCACTCCTGTTCCTTACAGCTCTCTTTTATTCTGTGTTGGATTCATTATAAGAATTTTTTTTAAGATTTATTTATTTATGCATACAAGCACTGGGGTACAGGCCAGAGGTGTGGGGGGGGGGTGAGAGGATTCACCACAGAGAGCGGGGGAGCAGAACAGGCAGATCAACAGAAGTACACTGCTGAGGGGAGCAGCGGGCACAGCAGGAGAGGTCTGCTGCGCCATGTGGGTCCCCTCCCTGGCGGGCGGCAGGGATCGAACTTGTGCTGCAGTGGCTGAGGTCTGCTTCATAGTGCGGTGCTTAACCCACTGCGCCACCAGGGGGGCCCAAGAATTTTTTCACATGGAACTCAGGTGGTCTATATATAGGCATGTGAGAAGGAAGAAATTCAAATTTTCTGCACTTCATAGTACCTGTGATCTTAGGGCACAATTTTCCACTTAGCACTCAGGCCAATGAAAATGATTCTTTTTTTCTAAAGATTTATTTGTGCATACAAGAGCTGGGGTACAGGCTAGAGTCACGGGAGGTGAGAGGATTCACCAGAGACAGAGTGGGGAGCAGTCAGGCAGATCGACTGAAATACACTGCTGAGGGGAGCAATGGGTGAGGCAGGAGAGGTCTGCTGCTCTGTGTGGGTCCCCTCCCAGGCTGGGAATCAAACTGCACTGCTGTTCCGTGGATGCTTCACAGTGCAGATGTTTCACAGTGTGGTGCTCAACCCGTTGCGCTGCCAGGGAAGTCCTGAAAAAGGATTCTGAATGGCCATCCTGGCCCACACTCAGTGTGACCAGAAAGTTGGAGTTTGTGACTGACCACTCTGGGGGTATCACATTTACTTGCCCAAGAGCTAGGGTGAGGGAGAGTAGTCAGCTTCTCAGAACCACACAGACTTAGGAATGAGGAAATCGTTTCCCAAACAGATGGTACGCAGACAAAAAAGAAGAGAACACTATCTACTTCCGTTCTAGATGATCATAGACTGATTATGGTCGTAATAGGGACCTCCAGTATAATCCTCCTGATTCCTGCCTCCTTGTATTAACATCCTGTGTAATTTCCTCCCTTTAAATGTGGGCTAGATTTAGTGTCTCACTTCTAAAGAAAAGATTATGGCAAAAATAATGTATGTCAGTCACTTTTAAGATTAGTTTATGAAAGCGTTCAGGTTCCATCATAGATGCTCTGACTTTTTCTAGCTCAGATTGTTTATTCTTGGAGAAGCCAGCTACTGTGAGTCAATCAAAGTGAGTTTGGAAGTGAATTTTCTAAGACTAAATCACAACTAGGTATATGAGCTTGGAAATGGCTCTGTCCCCAGGCTAGTCTTTAGATGAGACCTCAGACATGGTTAACAACTGTACTACAGCCTCATGAGACACCTGAACGAGAGGTATAGCTAGTCTGTGACTATATTCCTGATCTACAGAAACTGAGAGATTATGCATTTTTATTGTTATGTCACTAATTTTAGGGACAATTCATTAAACAGCAATAGAAAACTAATACACTAGAGTTAGAGTAATGTATTTTTAAAAAGATTTATTTAATTATGCACACAAGAACTGGAGTACAGGCCCGAGGAGTATGTGTGTGTGTGCGTGAGAGACAAATAGAGAGAGAGAGAGGAGTCACCAGAGACAGAGAGGGGAGCAGAACAGGCAGATCTACTGAGATGGAGCAGCAGGTGAGACAGGAGAGGTCTGCTGCACCATGTGGGTCACCTCCCTGGCTGGGATCAAACTCATGCTGCAGTGGCTGCTGATAGCTTGATAGCCCTAAGACTGTAACCTCTGCTCCACCAGGGAGGTCCCCTAATAAAGTAGTGTTTTTGATCTTATGTACAAATTCCTAAAAATAGATAAATAAATATAGGGTTATACAAATGAAACTCTTAAAATGTCATATATTATTTCTGTTATGTGTAAATATTTTTTGTGGTGAATGTGAAGAAAACTAGTATTGCTCCCCAGATGAAACTATGGGGAATTATTTTTTACCTGTGAATAGACTGGATATGTTAAACTGTATTGTATCTTAGTTATTAAATACAAATCTTAAATCAAGATACAACAATTACATTTTGTAAGTAGCTAAGGTCTAGACTACATTATTTGGCTATGTACTGAACTGTTTCTTTACATTTTTAATGGTTCAAATGAGGTTTTCAATTGTAATTTGTGGTTAGAGTCATTTTGCCAAGTTTTCTTTTTTTAAAAAAAAATTCATTCATTCATTCATAAAAGAACTGGGGAACAGGCCATAGGTGTGGGGGGCGGTGAGTGCATTCACCAGAGACAAAGTGGGGAGCAGAACAGGCTGAGGGGAGCAGGGAGCATGGAGGAGAGGTCTGCTGTGCCATGTGGGTCACTCCCTAGCCAGAGGCAGGGATGGAACTTGTGCTGCAGTGGCTGCTGGCTGTGGTTTGTGTCATAGTGCGTTGCTTAACCCATTGCGCCAGCAGGGAGGCCCTTTGCCATGTTTTCTTCAACTAATTTAAAATGTCTGGAAAAAATAACAGATTTGATATGAATGACCATGAAGTAAAGGTTCATAAGGCCGATGTGACTGTATGGTGGACATATGTTTATATCTTTGTGTTTGTAGGTCACCAAACTATCTCCCCCGATGGGAAGTCTAAGAAAAAATCTCCAAGGAAAAATAAAGAAGACTGCATCCCATATCAAAAGAATGTTTATCGTAGCCAATTTTCTTTAGCAGCAACTTTACAATAAAATAAAAAGATATTTTTAAATTTACAAATCTGTAAACCTGGGTATAAACACCAGACTAATGTGCCATAAAAATCATCATGTTATAATCTCTGAAAACTGAGTAAGTAGGTAATAAAAATGTTGATTAACTTCAACTCAAGTGCTTATACCTGCTACTATCTTCAGAAGTTAATAGCTGCCCTAGGGCATTTTTAACTTACATATAATGTTGAGTGGGGTTTTCCTGTGATGATTGCCCTAATATTCCAGAAAATTCTAATTAGCAACTAATTCCATTTCACTGTCATCACACAGCATTCATGCTGCTGATGCTATAACTTTATTTTTCCAAATATGACAAAGGGGTTTCCCAACAAGATCTGAAGTTGCTTTTGTAATTACATAGCACAGGGAACAGCACTACATTTGCTATTATTTCGGTGAGACACAACTGTATCCAGACAAGTAGTGCTGTTAATGTAGAACCAAAACAAAGCTGATTTGTGTATTTTAGGAGATGAATGTCTCAAAATCAGCCTTTAAAATGCCTCTCGCCTTCTTGTGGGCTCCTTCTTTCAAGGTACTAGAAACAGGATCCTTTACTTGAAATTAAATGAATACTTATAATTTGTTACTCATTAGCAGTTAATTCATTATTGTATTGTATTTTATAGAGGTAACATGGGTTTACATGGTTGAGTTAACTCATTTTATGTTATGAATTGCTTCATCCTAACCAATTCGCATTCATGCTTAGAAACTTCTTTGTTTCAGTATCTATTATTTTGGTCAAATTGGGTTTTTTTCCTTCTCTTTCTTTAGGTAGCTTTGTATGACTGTTTCGAAACTATTTAATTTTTATTGTCTTTTGAAGCTTTTTTTAAAATAGATTTATTCATTTATGCATACAAGCACTGGGGTATAGGCCAAAGGTATGGGGGGGTGGGGAGAGGATTCACCAGAGACAGAGTGGGGAGCAGAACAGGCAGACTGACTGAAATACACTGCTGAGGGGAGCAGCTGGCAAGACAGGAGTGATCTGCTGCGCCATGTGGATTAGCTGCCTGGCTGGGGATTGAACTCCTGTTGTAGTAGCTGCCAATAGCTTCACAGTGCTGTGACTTAACCTTTTGCACCACCAGGGAAGCCCAGAAAGTTGAATTTAAACATGGAGCTTTTTTTGAATAATAAAAAAATCATTGGACTTGTTAAAACTGGTTCCTCCTGTAGCTATATAATAAGAAAATAGATGGGCATATTTGTACCATTTAGAGATATATTTGGTGTGATCTGACTTAAAATACAGCCTGTATGTTGTATAAGGAGTTTTTTGGGGAAAGAGTCTGTGGAAATCCAAGGGAGGTGAGCAGTTCTACTTTGGAACAACCAATTTGAGGTTCAAACCAAGGCCCTTGGGAGTGCTCAGTAAATCACATGCCTGTTACCATGGTCAATACTAGCTAAAGCACAGTGTTGTAAGGAATAACCTAGGTAATTCCTATAAGATGTTGAACTCAGTGCCTGGTACTCTCATTTATTTATTAAGTTTTTCTTCAGATTTGTGTTGAGTAACTACTGTGTACCAGGAACGCTGCTAGTTGTTGGAGATGCATCAATAAACAAACCAAACATCAGTCTCTACCCTCTCAGGCTTACATTCTATTAAACATCATTGTAATTACAATTAGAATTGTAATTAGAATTACAATGTAATACAAAATATGCCAAAACCAAAAATTAAGACCTATTTTACCACTTATTTTATTATTTTTAAATTATATTTATTTCTTCTTCCAATCTTTGCTTTCTTTTCTAGGTGTAGTCCCCATAGAATTTCCACCACCAATGCACCTGTGCACTGTCACCATAGTCCCTTTTACCATTTATTTTAGTAAAGGTTCTCTGAGATAATTCTCAGCAAAAAAAAACAACAACAACACGATAATTCTCAGCAGGTATAATACAGGTATGGAGGTATGGGAAAATACACACTTTAATGTATCTTCGGAGTCAGTATGATTGATGCAAAATTTCAGGAGAATGGTGTATCAAAAGCCTTTGCTTTTCCAATCCCATTTTCCTGACTTATTATCCTAAGAAAATATTCATGGATTACCTGAGAACTTCCACGTGAGAAGGAAGTTATAGTTAGAATCTGAGCAGTGGAATTGGGCAAACTTGGGTTTCTAGGGTTGTTCTATATCTTCTAGCTGTGTGGCCTACAAGTTAATTAGTAGTATCAATGATTGTGTGATCCTAAACATGTATTTATAATTATGCACTATGCTCCTTATCTTTAAAATAATAGAGTTGACCACATGAGATATTGTGAAATGTCAATGAGAAAATGCAATTGAAGCATTTAGCATTAGACTTGATACACTGGTAAACTTCAATATACTTTAGCAAAAGAAAAAAAAAAAAACAAACACAAGTGCCTATTTATCTCAGCATTATTTACAATGGTAAGAAGTGAAATAGGGCCTCCTTGGTGGCGCAGGGTGTTAAGATGAAGCACTATGAAGCTATCCATAGCCACTGCAGCACGAATTGGAGTTCGATCTCTGGCCAGGGAGGGAACTGACCCACATGGTGCTGTAGACCTCTCCTGTCTTGCCCACTGCTCCCCTCAGCAGTATATTTCAGTCTGTCTGCCTGTTTTGTTCCCCACTCTGTCTCTGGTGAATCTTCTCACCCACCTCCCCACCTCTGGTCTGTTCTTGTATAAATAGGTAAATAAATAAATCTTTAAAAAAAGAAAAGAAAAAGGCTAGGGGTGGGGGAAGGAAGACTTCAGGAAGTACTCAATAAGAGCAAACTTTCCCCATTCAGTGTTGACCCCCTCCCCCCATACTTCTAAGTTGCATCACTGTCCCAGGGGGTCATTTGGGATGTCAGAACCCACCTTTGCTGTACGGTTTCATCCAAGAAGTAGCAGAAATTGCATCTGTGATTAACCTGATTATGCAGTGGCAACTAAAGGAGACAGACTTGTTCTTCCAGTCTAAGGGCTAGATTGAGCTCAGATTGCAGAACCACCTGCTAAGACAAAAGCAAGAAGATAATGGTCTAGGAGGTGGCTGGTGCCAATAGAACTGAGAAGGCATGTATTCCTGTGTCTGATACAAGTATATCCCAGTCATACTTCCATGCATGTACACATAGATCTACCTCATTCTTTAAAACAGAAGTTAGGCTATATGTTGCAAAAATAACTCATAATTTAAAAAAAAAAACAACTAAACACTACTATTGAATATTTGAATAATTTTTATAATAATAATAATATTATATAATAATATAATAATTCTAACTTTTTTCTTTTATAAACAATATTGAAATGACCAGTCAATAGAATAAACACAGGGATAATGAACAAGATAACTGCAGTAGATATTTATTATACAGAAGACAATTACTAGAATGTAAGAACCATGAAGGTAGGGATTTTAGTCTTTTTTGTTCACGGCTATATCCTCATCACTTAGCATAGTCCTGTCATATATTTGGTGCTCAAAAAATATTTTCCAAAAGATGAAACCACATGTGATGGTGATTGAGAGAAGCACTTAGGAAACACCTGCGTTTAAGCTGGGAACTAAATGAAGGGATATGGTCTGCCTTGGGGAGTTTTACTGCAGTTTACAGGCAGACAGAAGAGGGTCTGCAAAAGTGTAGAGGTGGAAACTCTCCTTGTGTTAGAAAAACAACGTATGCTGGAAAGTGGTTAGCACAGGGAATGTGTAGGGAATGAGATTTAAGGGGAGCAGAGGGGTAGAGCAGCCTCTTGCCAGCCCTAATAATAAGGAACTATAATTTTTAAAGCAGCTGAAGGTCACAGTTGTTTTACCAAGAAATGACATGATCTAATTTATGATTTTAAAAGTTTACTCTGACCACTTCATAGTTAATAGAATAACTACTATAATAAAACAAAAACCAAAGTGTTGGTGAGGATGTGGAGAAATTTGAATCTTTGTGTACTCTTGGTGGGAATGTAAATGATGTGGCTGCTATGGAAACCAATATGGTAGTTCATTAAAAAAATTAAAAATAGAATTACCATATGATCCTGTAATTTCACTCCTGGGTATATATCCAAGGGAACTGAAAGCAGGGACTTGAAAACTATTTGAATACCCATGTTCATTGAAGCATTATTCACAATCACCAAAAAAGGTAAATACAGCCCAAAAGTCCATCAACAGGATGGACAAACAAAATGTGTTAAACACATACAACAGAATATTGTTCAGGCTTGAAAGGGAGGGAAATACAGACATATGTTACACCAAGGAAGAAATTTAAGGACATTATGGAAATAAGGCAGTCACAAAAGGACAGACATTGCATTATTTATTTTACCTATACTACTACACCTATATTATACCTACGCTCTAGGTACTCTAGAGTAGTCAAACTCATAGAGACAGAAAATAGAATGGTCGCTGCCAGGGGCTGGGACTGGGGCTGGGGCTGGGATGTTCCTTAATGGGTATGGATTTTAGTTTTACAAGATGAAAAGTTACGTGGATGGATAGTGGTGATGGGTGCACAATATTATGAATGAACTGTTCACTAAAAATGATGAATTTTATGTTAAATGTGTTTTACCACAATTAAAAATTAACAACAACAACAAAAAACAACAAACAACAACCAAAACTTTACTCTGGGTGTGTTCTAGAGAAAGACATGCAGAGGGACATAGCTGATTGTCCAGTCAGTCTCCTCCCTACTTCCTAGCAGTATCCATTTTCTCTTCTCTCCTTCCAGGCTGAGCATGATTTGATTCATAAATGTGCCCTTTCCCAAACAGTCTTAGGCTCCAGGAGAGATGATTCTAATCCCCAGCCCCAGCTGCATGGATGGGCCTCACTGGCTTAAAGTAGAGTTTCTTAATATGCACCTAAGAACCCCTGAAGACTCAAATTGGAATATTATTTAGTCTCAATAAAGAGATTCTGTCTTTTGCAATAATGTGGATGAACTGGGATGGCACTATGCTAAGTAAAATAAGCCAGACACAGAAAGAAAGAAAAAACTGCATGGTCTCACTTATGTGTAGATTTGAAAAAAAGTTGAGTACATAGAAGCAGAAGGTAGGACCATGCTTGCCAGAGGTTTAGGTGGGGGCAACAGGGAGATATTGGTCAAAGGGTAGACATTTGCAGTTATGTAGGATGACTACATCTAGAGAGATTACACCAAGATGATGTCACTGTTATTGATAATATTGAATACTGGAAATGTGCTAAGAGAGTTGGTTTTAGAATCTCTCGTCACACATCAAAATGGTAACTGCCAGAAAAAGGTGTTGGTTAGCTTGACTGCAGCAATCACTTTATGTATGTCAACCATTATGTAGTACACTGTAAATTTACACGTCTATTTTTTAAAAACCTTTCTTTTTGGAATATAAAGCTATTTTTCGTAAATATCTCATTTATGTTAACATGTAATGGTTTATTATTTTAAATTAGTAAATATTTAGAAATTTTACTGATATATATATATAAAACCCATATAAAACAAAAATCCTTTGGTATCCTCAATAATTTTTAAGTGTCTAAATGGCCCCAAGATCAAAAAGTTTGAGAACTGCTGGCCTTCGCAAGGCTTGACTTAGGAATGGTCTTGTACCATAATTCTATCCAATGAGACAGTAGAGGAAACATATTGGGAAGCTTCTGGAAAAAGGTTTTCTACTCCTAAGAAAGACACACAGGAAGAAACATGCTTTTCTTCCTCAGATATTGATTTGTCTGAATGTGTTGCCTGAAGAACTGAAGATGATGGTGTGATTCCAAATTTTGTTATTAGCAATCCAGTTAATAGCTTTCTACATATCTTTGCATGTTGGTGTGGTACTTTGGTAGAATAAATTATTAGAATTGGAAGTGTTGAATAACAGACTATACATATTTAAAATTTTAATAGATATTATTGATAAATTGTCTTTCTGAAAGTTTGTAATTATATAAACTTTCACCAATATTTATATAATAAGAACTTACATAGAGTTCACTGTGTGTTTACTAGGCAACTGTTCTAAGGTTTTTACAAATTCTAACCCACTAATACTATATGGGAGTATATCTTTTTATAAAAAAATATTTATTTATGCATACAAGAACTGGGGTACAGACCAGAGGTATGGGAGGTGAGAGGATTCACCAGAGACAGAGTGGGGGACAGAACAGGCAGATAGAGAGGAAGTACACTGCTGAGGGGAGCAGTGGTTGAGGCAGGAGAGGTCTGCTGTGCCATGTGGGCCACTTCCGGAACCGGGATTGAACTTGTGCTGCAGATGCTTCATAGTGCAGTGTTTACCACCTTGTGCTACTAGGGAGACCCCTCTCTCCATATATATATATCTTTGCTAACTTACTTTATACCTTGCTCTTCTGGCAAGCAGAAAATACCTTACTATTTCAAGCTCTATCTCTTTGGGAATTAGTGAGTCTGACATTTAAAATATATTGTCTTCATTTATTTATATATTTACAAATACAATAACCGTGGTATAGACCAGAGGTGTCAGGATGAAAGGGTTTACTAGAGACAGAGGGGGAACAGAGCAGGCAGACCAACTGAAATACACTGCTAACGGGAGCAGCAGGCAAGATAGGAAAGGTCTGCTTTGCCATGTGGGTTACCTCCCTGGCCAGGGATGAAATTCATGTTGTGGTAGCTGCCAATAGCTTGATAGTGCTGAGACTTAACCCCTTGTGCCACCAGAGAGAACCAAAATATACTGTCTTTAAGTGATCTATTCAAGTCCTTGGTTCATTTTCCTTTTTTAGATTAATATATTAAAAAAATGCCTTTAATATCGTATGTGTGACAAAAGTTTAGTAGCCACTCATTTATAATTCTGATATCTAAAAACTCTGAAAAGCATTATTTTTAAAACTGGTGCAAACTCATCACATCCTATGACCTCAATTAACAAGAGGCTATTTCTAGTTTTTTAAATAGTCCTCTTAATGTAGATAGTGGTATATTTTGCTGAAGAAAAACAGTGTGTTTTATTAAAAGTACTGAACAAAACCTCAGTTGACATCATTTATATACCTTTTGTAAATTTCAAAAAAGTAAGAATTCCAAAAAAAAAATTGTTCATAATAGCTTCAAGTAAGAAATTATGAATTTTATTTACACACAAAAATTTTTTTCAAGTTTCACTTTTGTACTTGTTGAATTGCGAGTGTTTATAGGGTCGTAAAATGGAAATGCCTGCATGCAATCGGATGCATGTCTTAGAAATTTATGGGCAAGGGTAGGGGTAGAGAAGCAGATTGTAGCTTTTTGGAGATAAAATGGTTAAAGTCCTGGCCAGGGGATTGAACTGGTGCTGTGAGTACATGTCAGAAAGCATTCACTGCCAGAGAGCAATGTGAACAATATTTAAGGGTTGGGGGAAAGTGACAAGGTAAGTATGAAGAAAGCATAAATTAGAGCACAGGTATGATTCTTCTTGGCTGTGACTGATGAGAGCGTCATGGACGACACACTGGCATATGCTCTCTGTAATCAGAGGAGCTATTGTCAGGTAGCAGAGTGAACGTGGTCTCTAAAGGGTGTGTGAGGTGTGTAGGATCTTTGATGGTTGCCTCTGTGTCTAGATTCAGGGATCTACACTTAGACATTCCTTAGTTACCAAATACCTTTCATCAGCTCTCTTAATAGTCTTCAGGACTTCCCTCGTGGCACAGGGGTTAAGTCTCAGTACTACGAAACTATTTGAACCAGTGCAGCACCAGTTTGATCCCCTGGATGGAAGCTAACCCACATGGCGCAGCAGAACTCTCCTGTCTTCCTTGCTGCTCCCCTCAGCAGTGCATTTCAGTGAATCTGCCTGTTCTGCTCCTTACTCTGTCTCTGGTGAATCTTATCTCCCCACACCTGCCCCACTCCTCCGGCCTACACCCCAGCTCTTATATGCATAAATATATAAAATACATCTTTAAAAAGTCTCCACGTTTCCTCTCCTTTAAAAGTACTTGTAGAGTCTGTAGCTCTTTCCTAGACTACAAGATTTTTGTGGCCAACCCTCCAGCATGTCCCACACCTTAAATGAAGGAATTCATAAGTGGTGTAGGAAGAGGCTGGTCCCCATCATAGATAGAGTCACAGGAGATCAGGGAACGGAGGTCTTGTCTTTTCCCTGTTTATTCTTTCACATAGGCCTTGTGTGAAACCTTGACAGGAGTAGAAAGTATCCCATAGAAAGCCACTTTCAAAGAGGGGACAACTGAAAGCTCAAGTCTGTTTGCTGTAAAACATCTATATTTGGTGTCCTATCTAGGGAAAGAAAAGTTCATTTTTCATTTTCAGTTGAATGTTCTCAGTCTTAAAATGTGCGCCTTTTGTTCATTCTAATTCGCCTACATCTGCATAAAACAAAAGTTGGCTTTCAAAGCAGTATGGAGGGGGACTGTGCACAATTCCAGTTATTTTATAGGAAAACCATGTGTCTTAACTTTTTATTCAGAGTGAAAACAATATATCTAAGATGTTAATGTGGGTGTATTCTGTAGATCTCTTGAGGAGAGACAGTTATCTCTCCCTCAAGAAACAATGGACATTTGTTTGGGGTTGCTTAGACTTAGTTACATTGTTTTTAATTTCAAAGGGCTCTCAACTATTAAGTGGGTGAAAAATGAGCTAATTTCTTTAATATTTTAAATTTTCAAAGTTTCTAATTTTACCTACAGTGCAAACATTTGAAAGTTTATGTTAACATTACTCCAGCAAGCTAATGTGAAAAACATTAAACATTTCAGTGTAGATCTTGACGCAAACACTTCCAGTCCTGAGCTAATTTCTAGTATTTTTCCTCTAAAAAAAAATCACTTCTCATCTAACACTACTTAATAGTATACTTAAAAATGGTTAAGATGATAAAATTTTATGTTTTATTACAATTTGAAACACTTTTAAATCTTTGAGATTGGATGCATTGATTCAATGAAGAAAGTACTTTTTTTTTTTAAAGATTTATTTATTTATGCATACAAGCACTGGGGTACAGGCCAGAGGTGTGGGGGGTGAGAGGATTCACCATAGAGAGCAGGGAGCAGAACAGGCAGATCAACAGAAGTACACTGCTGAGGGGAGCAGCGGGCACAGCAGGAGAGGTCTGCTGCACCATGTGGGTCCCCACCCAGGGCGGTGGCAGGGATTGAACTCGTGCTGCAGTGGGTCCCCACCCTGGCCGGCGGCAGGGATTGAACTCCTGCTGCAGTGGCTGCGGTTTGCTTCACAATGCGCTGCTTAACCCACTGCACCACCAGGGAGGCCCTGAAGAAAGTACTTTCAATAACCTTTTAGTTTAAGGCTTATGGATCTGTTCTCATATAAAGCCAGTGATTATGGAGGCTTAATTAAAAAAAAATCCTTCAAATGTATTCGATGTATTTTTCAAACTCACAGAAACATTTTACTTAAAAACATGGAATGCTCTATGAATTTCAGTCATTCTTGCCCAAGGACCTCATTAACTTCCTGTATTGTTCCAATATTTAGTAGTAGGTACCACCAAAGCAACTCTAGAAAAAAAATTGGCATCACAGAATTATGGGGCAAAGGAGGCCTAAGAGTCACCTTGAGTTTTTCAGGGATCTACAAGTAAGAGTCAAGTACTTGATGACAATACAAAGCTGAATTCTGGGAAGTCAAATATGCTCTAGAAAAATCAAAAGGAAAAAAGTGATCCCTTTCCCATTTCATCTCTTTCCTACTCTCCAAGGAAGCCACTTATTTTGTTCATCTCCATATCTCAGCTATTTGCTATTTATGTTAGGCATATCAGTTGTCTTAATATTATGAAGGATGAGGATTTCACTCTTTCACCACTGCCAAAATACACACACACAATACATTCCTTGATATGAGGAACAAGGAATATTTCTCATAACATCAATTTAATGACCTGTTTACATTATGATGGCAATGAAATATGCCAACCCAACTGAGCCATATAATATATAATATGGAATTTTTTTCTTAGAATTTTTGTCAGTAATTTTCTTTTTTCTTAATGTTCTATGTACCTATCATTTAGTCAATCCTAAACTCTCCAGTCATGTAAATCTCTCAGAATTTCAAACACATCAATTACACTGTCCACTTTGTCTTGGAAACATTTATTTTTTTAAGGATTTATTTATTTATGCATACAAGAGCTGGGTGTAGGCCAGAGGCGGCAGGGAGAGTGAGTGAATTCATCAGAGACAGAGTTGGGAGCAGAACAGGTGGACTAACTAAAATATATTGCTGAGGGGAGCTGCGGGTGAGACAGGTCTACTGCATCATGTGGGTCAGCTCCCGGGTTAGTTGTACTGGTGCTGCAGTGGCTGCTGTTAGCTTCATGGTGCTGAGATTTAACCCCTTGTGCCACCAGGGAAACCCCTGGAAATATATTCTGATGGCCATTTGACTGCTTCTAATAATGGGCTGGCGATCAAGAATCACCTTGGTGAGTTCCTTCTTTGCTGAACTTCTTGTAGGATCCACCTCTCTTAGTTTAATCCTTCATTTTGTTTGAATAATAGCTTCTCAATAAAGGATGCATAGGAAGTGAAATACAAAAAATGAGCAGAAGATCTAAATACTTTTCCAAAGACACAGAGACGACCAGCAGGCATATGAAAAAATTCTGAGTACTTACTAGGCAAATCAAAACAACAATGACATTACCTCACACTAGATGAAATGGCTGTGTTATCAAATATATAAGAAACAAAGGTTGGAGATGTAGAAAATGGGGAACCTTTGTACACTGTCAGCAGAAATGTAAAGGGTGGTCATTATGCAAAGCAGTATGGAGGTAGGTGACACAACAACAAAAAACCCTATGATCCAGTCATCAAACTTTTGGCTATTTATATGAATACTAAAAAACCAATTTGAAGACACATGCATCCTCATGTTCATTGCAACATTATTCACAATAACCAAGAACTGGAAATAACCTAAGTGTTCACTGATAGATGGATAAAGATGAGCGATGTGTATACACAGTGGAAAACTACTTAGTCCATTCCTACTTCCCAAGGTATCTGATGACACACTCATAAGGCGAGGATATGGTTTGCTCAGCATCCCCCACTGTTGGCCTAGGAGTGGCTTTTAGGGTTTAAACTGCTTTGTGGTTTCCAGAATGTTACTGCCCATATCGCCTGTTCTTTGTGACTTTATAAGTTATTGTCAGCGTTTTGTATTATCGCTGAACCTTTGTCCAATCTGAGGAATTAACTGCTACATTACTATTAACAGACTTCAACACACTTTTCCCATTTTTATTGTTCCAAAATCTGAACAAGGATACGACTTGGCATTTTTCATGTCTCCTTAGTCTCTTGATTTGTTAAGTTTGTCTCTCCTCATTTTTCATGATAGTTTGAGCACTGATGAGGCATTTTGTAGAACGTCCTTCTATGTGGGTATATGTTTGTTTCAGGATTAGACAAGGCTTATTGGTTTTTGATAAGAACAGTAGTAAAAGTGATCTATCACCTATCAGAGGTACATAAGCACATGAATCACTAATGATCACTTGGTTAAGGTAAGTTTTTTGTAAGGCAGAGATGTTATGTAAATGAGACTATTCTGGAACCAGTTAATAGGTTTGCTGATAGCAAAGGGGATAACCTCCCTGCCTCCCCCTACTCATCTCCTCTTCCCCCTGCAATAAAGGCTTAACCACCAGAAAACAGGTGGACATAATTATCATAAGTAGCAAGGCTGGATCTGACCCAGTATGTTTTGGGATAACAGATAGAAAGCCAACAAACCACACTATTCAGCTTTTATCAATGATGGAAGACAGAAAACAAAGACAATTATAGTAAAGTCACAACTCCTTGCCCAGTGACCTGCTTGTTTCCAAACCCAGAACATAACAAATGAAGAGGTTGGGTTCCAGAGGAAGGATCTTGTGCCAAGTACAGACTATAACAATTCTCCATCCTGGGACCTTCCTGGTGATGCAAGGGGTTAACACACAGCGTTATGAAGCTATTGGCAGCCAGTGCAGCACAAGTCTGATCCCTGGCCAGGTAGGTGACCTACATGGCACAATAGACATCTCCTGTCTCGCCCACTGTTCCCCTCAGCAGTGTATTTTAGTCTGTCCTGTTTCCCACTGTCTCTGGTGAAACCTCTCACCCCCTGTATCTCTGGCCTATACCCCAGCTTATATGCATAAATAAATCTTTAAAAAAACAAATAATTCTGTCCTGTTCCAGAAGGAGTTATATCCATTTATGTAACTCTATCCTGTAACTGTAGAAATGGAAATAACAAAATATTTTGAGGGAGAATCTACTATATATTGTGAGGTGACATTGATATCCAAAGATCTGAAGCATCATCTTGGGGAAAGCACAGTAATAAATGGAGTGCTGGCTGAGTTATAAACATGTATGTAAATGCTCAAACTGCACAAGCTGTCACTTCTATGTAACTAGAGTTGAACATAATTGGTAACCAGCATGATTCCTCCCATGCATCTTTGGCTTATGGGACACAGGTTGTTATATAGGCCAGACAGAAGTCTTAGTGCTATATCCTCTCTTCCCACAACCACTCATCAAAACTAAATAATGTGCTTTTCAGACTAAGAGAAGGCCAAAAGCAGGTCACATCTACATAAAGTAGACAACAACATTAACAATTTTCTCTGTGGTTTTTAACTTTTCTGTCTAATCATAATAGTCTGAAGAGATCTGAAAATCTGGTCCTCCCATAGAACACCACTTTGCCACTCTTAAACACATTCTGTTGGATGACAGAAATGTTCCCTGGAGGCCCTGAACTCACTTTACTGGAGTGTGGGAGATTCAAGTGGTTTCTGTTTAAACTTTTCCAGAAAAGGGAAAAACTGATTTGAAAGGCTCACAGAACACACTTAAGAGATAATAGCCAAAACAAAACAAGGGGCAAAAAATACACAACCAGTTGCCAGCAGAAGATAGGAAAGCAGGGCCTCCCTGGTGGCGCAGTAGGTTAAGCAACGCACTATGAAGCAAACCGCAGCCACTGCAGCACCATTTTGATCCCTGCTGCTGGCCAGGGAGGGGACCCACATGGTGCAGCAGACCTCTCCTGCTGTGCCCGCTTCTCCCCTCAGCAGTGTACTTCTGTTGATCTGCCTGTTCTGCTCCCTGCTCTCTGTGGTGAATCCTCTGGCCTGTATACCCCAGTGCTTGTATGCATAAATAAATAAATCTTTTTTTTTTTTAAAAAAAAGAAGATAGGAAAGCAATTCATTTTGAGGCTTGCATGTGAATCTAATTCTTACAGTTTTTCTGACAGGCTATATATACCACACTTGGTAAGGGCATTTCTCTACTGAAACTAAGAAACGAGGGAATGAGTTAGAACATCACCATTTTGTAACCTCTAATAAATTGATGAACCTATGCATAGGTCATCAATGGTGGCTAATAACACAGTAAGAAACCAGATATTGTATCATCTGATGGAAGGATACCACCATTTATGAAGCAATACTACCTCCCATACCCCAATAAAGCAAAAACTGAATCTGATTAAGTCTGTATCTAAAGCAAATTTACAGGAAACACAAAGGATAGAGTATGATCAATATTAAAGGGGTGCTATAAGCACAATTCAGAAAACTCAACAAGACATATAACCTGTTTTATTACAGGGAGAAAAGTGAGAAAAATGGAGTACCTCAGAGAGTCTATTGCAATAAATGTATCTTAACTGGAATGTAATATACATTTTTACAAAAATAGCAATTTTATCATTAAACTTTTCTGGCTGTGCTTAACAAAATTTGGTGCTTAATGAAGTTTGTTTAAAAATATACACTAAAATATCTGAATAAAAGCATAGGATGTCTGGGATTTCTTCAAAATAATGTGGGGAAGAGGAGCGTAGGGTCAGAGAAAATTGTCAGGCTTTTCCATTCTCCTGTCATTGGTGAAATGAAGGACACCTGTGGTCCTGTATGCATGCCTAATGGCAGGAACACCCAAGTAGGGTGTGGGTCTGCACAAGTGGGACATGGCATATAAGGGCAGCATCACAGGCTGCCAGGGAAGAGTGAAAGCAGCAGGATGAGAGTAAGCAAAAGAGCAGAAGGAGAAAGCAGAGGCTAGAGGGCCCAGAGTGAGATGTGCCGGGGGCTAGGAGGCCTGCCATGTACCTGGTCGCCTATGATATAATGATGTAATAGAAGCCTGAAAAAGCCACTGAGGGCTCCAGGACTCCTCCTTGACCCGTCTGCTTGAAAAACTGAGAACTTGCTCTGTGCCCTTGCTGGCACTACAAGGAACATGAAAAGGTTAGGAGGGGCCTCCCTGGTGGTACAGGGGTTAAAGTCACAGCGCTATCAGCTATCGCCAGCCACCGAAGCACAAGCTTGATCAAGCTAACCCACATGGTGCAGCAGACCTCTCCTGTCTCACTCACTAATCCCCTCAGTACTGTATTTCAGTAGATTTGCCTGTTACCCCACTCTGTCTCTGGTGAATCCTCACTCTCCTCCCTGCCCCCACCTCTGTCCTATACTCTAGTTCTTATATGCATAAATAAATCTTAAAAAAAAAGGGGGGGGTTAAGAATGCCACAAATTAGTTGTGAATTGATAACTGTTGAAATTTGGGGAGTTTTGTTTACTCTCATATGATTAATAATTCCCATAATAAATTTTAAAAGATTTTTTAAAAAGCCCCAATTGTCACTAGAATTTTAGAACAGCCATTTTTTCCTCCAGCTTAATGACCATTGAAAATGCAGTGAAAAATAAACGTTAATACTTATATAATAAAACAATCAGACTCAGATGAACAAAACCATGTGAAGTAAAATAACACAGGTGAGACTGATAATTTTTTCTACTTCTTAGTCCTTCAGCCTATATATTTAATATCTGCTGACCAAAGAGTATGCAATTCATTAGGAAACAAATATACCTGAATATAATGACAATTAGTCATTGTTCTGTCAAGACAGAAGGCCACTTAGCTATATAAAAATCAACCTGACACTTCATTGAATGTTTTAAGAAAATCATTACATTTCAAAAAAATTTTCCTCTTTATTTAAACATAAAACACATTTACAGCATGCAGGTTAACTTAAAATTATATGGAGTCTTCCCAAACTAATTATCTTTACCATACTTTTAAGTACTGGAAATATACCATATTCTACAGGTGAACTCTTTTCTATCACCTAAAGTCAAATTGAGAATTACACACAGTGGTTTTAAGTTAGCAAATAATTTAATTGATCACCATGAATAAATACTACTTTATTTCATTGAGTCTTTCTTTTGAACCATTTATCAATACCATTCAGAGGAACATTAATATAGTCAGTCAAAAAGACACTGCAAATTGAAATAAGTGTCAGTGTTCTAGATGATCAGAAATTTTCATTTATAAGAGTAAGTGCTGTGTTTAATGACCTACCATAGCAAAAAGAGAAGTTTACTGAAAACAAATTTATGAAACTCTTTGTACAGTTTGTGAAAGTTTGAAATTATAAATAGAAAAGAATTGTTGAAATAGTTTAAAAAATCTAACATTTTGTATTCTGAAACACATGCTAGTTATAATTCAGTTTGCTACACAGCACCAATACCTGTGTGATACATCTTACAAGAATGAAACTACCATATTTAGGCAAAAGAGAAAAAAATTTCTGCTTCATTTAAGAATATTGCCAAAGCAAGTTTTCATTTGAAAACAAAATAAAATGTCTCTGTGAGTGCAGCCAAATAATTCACCATTTAGAAAACTATCTCCATTAAAATAGACTGTAGTGCTTTTTTATTTCTTACCTAACTATCTTACTTCAATCTTGCCCATACCAAGGTTTCACCTAAATTTTTGGAGTGTTTTGATCTGTATTAAAAGCAAAACAATAATTTTAAAGGTTCAGACTATAACAGCAAGGATTTTTGACTGTTAAAAAAATAAATAAATTTATCTTTTAAATCAAAATTATTACAAAAGTGGAAATTACAATAGAAATAGAAAAATAAGCCAATTATGATGAGTCCTCTATGACTCCAAATTTAATAATACAAATATCTGTGTATAAAACTTTTTCAAAAAGTTAATTCTGCCAGTCAGATCCTAACACAGAACTTCCAAGTTCTCTATGGACTAACCTTAAATCCCCATTCTCTGCATATTTCTGCTAACATAGTTGCAATCAGCACCCCAACCCCCAACTGATGAAGCAAAAATTGAGATCTCTTTCCCTAATACTTTTATAGCTTTCTTAAATAAAATGCTGATTTAATTTAATCATGTGAGGAAAAAGTGGCAAAAATAGGTTCTATCAGCACTAATTACAAAATTATGGGCTATAACCAACAAAAATAATTTTAAGGATTATTAATGACTTACAATTTACTATTCTTAGACAAAATGAGAAATAAATTATAGTTTATGACTTAGTGTAGCAGGTTAAAGACAATTCAGGGATTCCAGGCCAAAATTTACGTATTCATAAATTTGCCCCACTCAGTCATACTTTTCTTGGTTTCTACAGATTATAAATTTAGATTAACCAATACATTACTAATAATATAAAATTACATTTAATCTTATAATATTATTTCATATTACCATATTATGATGAAATTAGTATCTGTCCAATTCTTTTATTAACTTTTATTAACTAGCAGTCTCATGAGAACGAAGCAGGATATTTTCATTTTATCAAGCTATGTTGATTATAGAATCAAGAAGAGAAATATAATTCATTTTCCTCAACTGAGATTTGCTTTTGATATTATGAAATAATCCTATTTAAGATAATTAAGCAACAGGCATTTCATGAGATAATAATTAAGCAGCCTTGCTCATTCTCAAATGCCTAGTTAGGCAGTTTCAAGGTTTCAGTGCTCAAATAGTGTTCAGAAGCAAACTCCAGAGATGATACAAATAATTTTAACTCTGAACCCATTCCAAGGAATTTTAAAGTACAGTACTGACATATTTTTGTGAACATGTAGTGTTGTAAGTGGTAAAATTTGAGACATTTATCTAAATGTTCCATTTTCCCTAAAATAAGGAAGACATTCCAATAAGAAAAGAAAAATAAGAAGCGGCAGCAGCTAGGTAATTTAAACTGAGATTAAAAAATAAACACACAAAAACAAGTACAAAAAGCACAATCTTATATATGGTAGAGTGAACTTGGCACAGTGAAGACAAAAGACACAAAAGATAAACTGTGTAAATAAATAGGGCCACAGTTGTAAACTGTCATTTTCCCATCCTAAGATGCCAAAATTGCACTCTAGTTGTGTTGGGAAGAAGCAGAGTTTACAAGAAGAGTGTGTAGGAAACAGCTGTACAGGCCAGGTATAATTTATACATTAAAAAAAGTTATAATTCTACAATTCCCAGCAGGTAGAGGTTATACATTGACTGATTCTATTTGATATTATGTCCTCTTCATACTTCAGTTACTTTCAACACCTGAAAATGGGAGTAAACAAAATTGTATTTTCAGTTCCATAAAACTTTTGAGAATATTACAAATAAAATAAACCAATTGTTTAAAAACATTTAGCCGATAGCTTTGAAAGAGGCAACATGATTTGATTTCTTCATTTACCTCCAAAATAGGGTTATTATGAGCAAAACTATGTTTAAAAGAAGACTTTTTTAAAAAGATTTTATTTATTTATGCATACAAAAACTGGGGAATAGGCCAGACACACGGGAGGTGAGAGGATTCAGACAGAGCGGGGAACAGAACAGGCAGATCAACTGAAAAACACTGCTGAGGGGAGCAGCGGGCGAGGCAGGAGAAGTCTGCTGCACCATGTGGGTCCTCTCCCTGGCTGGCAGCAGGTATCGAACTTGTGCTGTAGTGGCTGTGGTCTGCTTCATAGTGCATTGCTTAACCCATTGTGCCACCAGGGAAGGCCCAAGAAGACTTTGTTTAAAAGAAGACACTGCACCTCTGGCCTGTACCCAGTTTTGTATGCATTAATAAATACATCTTAGAAAAAAAGACATTAAGAATACAAAATTAAATATATAATATGATCTCAACTATGAAAGTAGATGAGAAAAATTTGTCAGTTTTATAATCACATTCCTTAAAAATATGACACTAATGTGAGAACCCAATAAAGTGCTTAATAACCAACAGTGGTACATTTCCATTTGTAGCTGTAACTCAAAAGCCAGATGCATTACAAACCTGTGGGTAAAGTGTAAAGCCTACACTTGTTTGCCTCCTCCACCTCGTACTGCCACTGGCTGGCTATTCTGAACAAATGCACCTCCTCCACGAATTGCACCTGGATGAGTTGGAGAAGCTGCTGGATGCTGCCCTGGACGAATGGGTTTAGCTAAAATGAAAAACAAAAACTAATTATCATAAAAAATAATATAATAAATCTTAAAACAATGACTGCAATGACTTTTTAGGTCTCTTTATTTACAACAATTTTCCAAATGTTCTGTTTTGCCTTTTTGTTTTTCAATGAATTCCTTTTCTCTTTTCAATCACATAATTTTCTTCAGGATCTATACAATCCTTAGCCTACTAAAAACCTTATTCTTGGTTTCAGTGTTTTTAAGGACGAAATACTGCTTGATGACTCGCTTTCTGTTTTAGCAGCAATGCTTCCTATAGCTTTTTCTGTCTTACTTACTTACAAGTATTCTTACTTGCTTGCCTAGTTCTTATTGAATTCTGTTCTCTTAATGTGATTATTTCTCATTTCTGCCCTGATCCAACAATGGTATTCCTATGCTAAGTTAGAAAACAAAGACAAATACACAATATCAACACGTACGGAATTTGACTGCTTTCAAGTACATGACAATATTCAAACAAAGCATGATTTAAAGGTTTTAATGTATTCTACTAACCAATTTGTGCAGAATGCCCTCTTCTGGCCATATTTTTTGACCTGACTGCTTCCTTTATACGATCTACTTCTTGCTGATAACGTTTGCGATCACGGGATGCATTTTCTTTGGCTTCTTTCAGTGCTGACTCCAAAGCTTTCACTCTTTCTGCTGTAGCTCTTAGTCGCTTTTCCAATTTAGGAAGCTCACAGCGAAGATCTGCATTATCACGTACCAACTAAGGCACATAAAGAAAATAAGGATTCTAGGCTTAACAATGACTTGAGAAAGCATGAATATTAAAAGTAAATTTTAAGTTTTCCACTTAGAAACATGCAAAGGTGTGTGTACATTAAAATTATACACATTTCTTACAAAGATATAATTTCACTTGATTTTTCTTTTCAGACATGGGGGAAATGTTCTTACCCTCCATGAGGCAATGATATTAAATTATAACACAGTGTTAGCTCAGTATTTCAGGAAAATACTAACCTGGTAGAAACGAGTATCATTTTATACAGTGAGACCCCAAAATAAACAAAGTTGGCAAGCCTTTTAATGTTGAGAACAAAGGCTAAAATTTCTTTTACCTTATTTTGTGCAAATATCAGGTTTATTTTAGTGAGGATATAGAAAAAATGAGTGTATTAAGAAACACTTTGAAATTACTGAATCATCAAGTCATAATAAAAGCAAAAACCAAAAACAACCCAGAGAAAGCATTACTTTTTGAAAAGTATTAACTGCTTCAAGATATGTATTTCATACTTGAGGCATTAAATATAAAAATAAAAGTATTTTATTTTATTTTTTTTAAGATTTATTTTTATTTATGCATACAAGCACTGGGGTACAGGCCAGAGGTGTGGGGTGGGGGGTGAGAGGATTCACCACAGAGAGCGAGAGCAGAACAGGCAGATCAACAGAAGTACACTGCTGAGGGGAGCAGCGGGCACAACAGGAGAGGTCTGCTGCACCATGTGGGTGCCCCACCCCTGGCCGGCAGCAGGGATCGAACTCATGCTGCAGTGGCTGCGGTTTGCTTCATAGTGTGCTGCCCAACCCACTGCGCCACCAGGGGAGGCCCAAAAATAAAAGTATTTTAACTACAAAGACTTGTCCAGCAGAGACAAATTATCGTGATAAATTAAAAGAAAACTGACATGTGAAATCAAGGAAAGAAGAACATACTTTTTCATTGACTTCAGTTATAGAACAAGCATGACAAGATTTTAAAGAGATAAACCACCCCCAAAACTTTTGGTTGTTTCTTTTCTTTTCTTTTTTTTTTTTAAAGATTTATTTATTTATGCATACAAGCACTGGGGTACAGGCCAAAGGTGTGGGGGTGGGGGTTAAGAGGATTCACCACAGAGAGCAGGGAGCAGAACGGGCAGATCAACAGAAGTACACTGCTGAGGGGAGCAGCGGGCACAGCAGGAGAGGTCTGCTGCACCATGTGGGTCCCCTCCCTGGCCGACGGCAGGGATTGAACTCGTGCTGCAGTGGCTGCGGTTTGCTTCATAGTGGTTTGCTTCATAGTGCGTTGCTTAACCCACTGCGCCACCAGGGAGGCCCCTGTTTCTTTATTTAGTTGCTTGATCAAATATTGGAAAGGTTCAGGGTATGAAAATTCCTTAGGACTATGATTCAAATACTTGCCATTCCTTAATTCTTTAATTCTTACAATGTTGCAGCGTCCAAAAGAGAATCTTTTTATTACCTGTTTGTGAACTTTAGTGAGCTGTTCAAGATTATTTTCAAGAAAGGAGATTTTCTGCTTTTGCGCAGCACTGCCTCCAGTGTCATCAGAATCAATTTCAGCACTCTAGAAAAGGTTGATATTATGAAAAAATTTAAATATCAAAAAAATCGAATGACTGACAGTACAAATATATTACTTCACTTACAATGTGTATTACCTTTTTAACTCTGGTGGCAAGGTCCTGAACAAACAGTTTCCTCAAGTTATGTAAAGTCTGAAGTTCTTTTGCCTAGAATTAAAAATGACAGTGATTTTGGAATTCAGATTACAAATTTAGTATAACAAAGGTGAGGGTTAAAGGGGAATCCATTAAATAATCCCCAATCCTATTCATTTTTCAAGTTTTTCCTTACCACTGTCTCTTCCAAACCCTTTAAGTCTTGTCTTGCTTGTTCTCGTCTATCTTGCATAACTCTAAACAGTGAAAGAATATACAAAATATATTTTCAAATTTGCACAAAATCCTAGCTTTAAGCAGAAGAGTTAAATCAAAATTTTTATTTGAAAGGATTCTTACATTTAAATAAAAAGGTTTGCATTATGTATCTTTCAAATAAATTTTGTCTTATAAGCTTCATCCATAATTATTTATATTTTAGAATATGTCACATATAGCCTATTACATATATGCAAGAGTGCTGAAATTGGTTCTGATGACACTGAAGGCAGTGTTTATCCCAAGCAATTCTGACTTAACTGGGAATCAGAGACTAAAAATTATCAAAGACTACAATATTTTGCATTAAAATTATTATAAACAAAATTATGCAAAATTTAGGAAAATTTTTGTAAAATCAACGGAGATGGTTCGGATTATGTGACCATCCGATAATAGCAGTTTATTTACAAATTGTCTCTCATGAATCCAAGGTATGTGAAAAAATATGATCACATTTTACCTGTCCAGATTCTAGAAACTGGATATCTGACTATGCTTTCTGTCAGTAAATTATAAAGAGTGGCAAAAACCTGTACTCAAAAGTCAAGGTTTAATCAATAATATTTTTATATATGCAGGATCAAACTTGACAAAATTTCAGTTTTTGTGGCAGATTCTGAAATCTAAGTATTTAATATAAGATTATTTTTGTAATGGATCTTGATGTAATTAGGGTAGCACAGAAGCAGCAAGCAGGCTGATAAGCAAATTATCATTTAGCAATAAAAAGTAAAAGGTGAATCCACCAGATTCATGAAAATCAATGCCTTCAATCCTGATTTAAATTTTAAACTTGCATTACAACATTTACTCACGTAAGTTCATGTAATTTTTTGCTCTTTTCTTGATCTACTCCTTTCAACTTCTCATGTTCTACTCTCAGACGTTCCTGCTCTAACATCATTTTCTGGTTTTGGCTAAAAAAGGGGAAAAAAATGCAATATCATCATCATCATTTTCTGAAAGGTGTCATTACGATTTTAGAGGTAGACCTCCAATTTCTAGAAATTCTGTATTTTATGCATATGGTTATGGAGTAGGGAAAATGCTTTTAAGGTAAACTTGGAAAACAACTTCTATTAAAATAAAACCCTAAAATGAAATAAGCCAGAAAGAAAAAGAAAATTATCAAATGGTTTCACTTGTAGGAGGAATGTAGAAGAATCAAATAAAGGGTTAGGAAAAAAAAAAAGTACCTATAATAAAATAAAATCAAAACCATCAGGCAAATATAGATCAGAGACATTCTATAAGGGAGGAGGAAGTGAGAGAAGGATCAGGACAGGGGTGGGAAGAGCACAAGGGACTATGGTGGTGGTACATGGGTGAACTGGTTGGGAATTTCACAGGGTATCATACATTGTACAAATATGAAGGATGATGTAACAAAAAAACCACCAAAACCAACGCTCTAATTTCCAATAATTTTTTTTTGTTAAGAATATTTTTAAAAAAGGGGGCCTCCCTGGTGGCGCAGTGAGTTAAGCAACGCACTGTGAGGCAAACCATGGCCACTGCAGCACGAGTTCGATCCCTGCTGCCGGCCGGGGAGGGGCCCACATGGCGCGGCAGACCTCTCCTGCCTTGCCCGCTGCTCCCCTCAGCAGTGTGTTTCAAGTCAATCTGCCTGTTCTGCTCCCCACTCTGTCTCTGGTGAATCCTCTCACCACCCTGCATTCTGGCCTGTACCCCAGATCTTGTATGTATAAATAAATAAATCTTAAAAAAAAAAAAAAAAGAATATTTTTAAAAAAGGAAACTAAGGAGGGTCTCCCTGGTGGTGCAGGGGTTGAGTCATAGCACTAAGCTGTCCACAGCCACTGCAGCACAAGTCTGATCCTCGGTCAGAGAGCTAACATACATGACACAGCAGACCTCTCTCGTTTTATCCATTGCTCCCTCAGCAGTCTATTTCAATAGATCTACCTGTTCTGTTCCACCCTCTCTCTGGTGAATCCTCTTACCACCACCCCCCACACTTCTGGTCTGTACTCCGGTTCTTATAGGCATAATTATATCTAAAAAAATGAAAATCAAGCTAGGAAAAGAATGAAAGATACAAATGAAAAAAAAAAAAAAAAGACACACTTCATGATCATCTAACACCAGGAGAAAGAAAGAAAGGAAATATAAGAATCTAGATATTCTGGAAGAAGAGCAAGAAGGGAATTGAATATTTAAAGAAACAATGAAAGAAAATGTACCAAACTTGCAGAAGAAAGTGAACATACAAATACAGGAAACTGAAAGAACACCAAGTCACCTAAATAAAAGAAGATCTACAACAAGACATATAGTACAAAAACTACCAAAAATTATGAAGCTAACTGGGGGGGAAGAAGCAGGAAGCTTGATTAGACTAACTTCAGGCTTCTCTGAAGAAACACTATGGGAAAAAAGAGAATGAACTGACATATTTGACACAGAGTTTTAGATCACAAAACAGAATTCAACTGTCTGCTCCTTCTAAGAAATGCACCCAAGTTCAAAGAATAAACATACTGAAAGGGCTGGAAAACAATTCTGTAAGCAAATGGCACTCAAAGGAAGGCAGGAATAGCCATAATTGGTCTTCCTGATGAAAAAGGTAACAACAGATGGGGATGAATGCTATATGGTAATTAAGGATAATATATTAGGAAGACATTAACTCTTTATTTTTACTAAGAAAGAAGCACAAAAAATAATCAATTACTACCAAATCTGAAAACATTTAGTGGAGAAAATACATATGTATTGGAGACTACAATAGCTCACCCTCACCAAAGAACAGATCAATGAGAAAGAATTAAAGACACAATGCCCTAAACAAAGATGTAGACCAAATGGGTTTAATAGACATTAATAGGGCACTACACCCTTAACAAACCAAATACATATTTTTCTCAAGTGCATGTGGATCATTCTCAAGGACTGACATATATATTTGACATAAAACAAATATCAACATTTTCATGACAGCTGAAAACATATAAAGTATCTTCTCTGGCCACATAGGTGTCAAAAGAGAAATCAACTACAAAAACAAGCAAGGAAATCCTCCAGTACATGGAGACACAACAATACATTACTATCGAAAGACCAATGAGTTAATGAAAATCTATGAATAATAAAAAAAAAAAATCTTGAGACAAATGAAAAAGAGGATAAAACCTTCCAGACCATAGCAAAAGCAGTACTAAGAGGGTCATATACAGTAATACAGACCCACATCAAAAAACAATGAACCCAAAGAAACAACCTCTCTTATCTCAAGGAACTAGAAAAAGAACCAAAAAATCAGAAGTCAGTAGAAGAGAATAATAAAAACTAAAGCAGAAATATAAGAAATAAAAATTTTAAAAAATCCAAAAGGGCAATGAAATCAAAAGCTAGTTCTTTGGAAGACAGAAAAAAGAAGACAAATCTCTAGGTAGGCTCACAAAGAAGAAGCAGAAAAGCTATGCAAATAGGATAAAAAAATGAAAGTGGAGAAGTACAACTGATATGGCAGCAATCCAAAGGATAAGAGATTACTATGAGCATTTATATGCAAATAATTTCAACAATCTAGAGCAGGTGGACAAATTCTTAGAATTATAAAATCATCCAAAGCTGAATAGGAAAGCAATAGAAAATCTGAACAAACTAATTCCAAGCAAAGAAATTGAAACAGTAATCAAACTCTCCCAAAATAAACAAAAGTACAAGACCAGATGGGGATTATAGGCACATTCTATCAAACATTCAAAGATGAATTAATACCTAGCCTGCTCAATCTCTTTCATTATTGGAGGTAAGGAAAACTCCAAACACATTTTATGAGGCCATCATCACTCTAATACCAAACCAAACAAAGATAACACACAAAAAAAGAAAACTACAAACCAATTTCCCTAGTGAACATAGATGCCAAAAATCCTCAATAAAATCTTAGCATACTGAATACCAATAGTACAAGCATTATATTAATATGGTAATTTTTTTGATGAGATTTAAAAAAAAAAGATTTATTTATGCAGACAAGAACTGGGGTATAGGCCAAAGGTGTGTTTGGGGGCGGGGGTGAGAGGATACACCAGAGACACAGTGGGGAGCAGAAGAGAGAGACTGAAAGACACTGCTGAGGGGAGCAGCAGGAGAGGCAGAAGAGGTCTGCTATACCATGTGGGTCACTTCCCTGGCTGGGGATCGAACTTGTGCTGCAGTGGCTGTGGATGCTTCATAGTGTGGTACTTAACCCCTTGAGCCACCAGGGAGGCCTCTAATGTGTTTTATATAAGGTACACAAGAATGGTTCAACATCCAAAACTCAATCAACATACTTCACAACATCAACAAAAAGATAAAAACCATCAAAATATAACAACAGATACCAAGAACATTTGAAAAACTTAAACATTCATTTATGAGAAAAGCCTTCAAAAACTGGGGATATATCTTAATAAAAGTCATATATGACAAACATACACTAGAGCAACATTCTTAATGGTAAAATACTGAGAACTTTTCCACTAAGATCTGTTAAGTATGTCTGTTCCACCATAACTACATAACATTAGAAGTTCTAGCTAGAGCAGCCAGGCAAGATATAAAAGGAATCCAAATCTTGAAAAGAAGTAACGCTATCAGTATTTGCAGATGACAGGGTAATTATAAAGCCCAAAAAAATCCACAGAAAAACTAATTAAAATAATAAATTAGTTCAGTAAGTGGTAGGCTACAAAAATCAATACATAAAAATCAGCTGTCTTCTTATATGTAAACAATGGGCTACAAGAGTATGAAATTAAGCAAGCTATCCCATTTATAATCACATCAGGAAAGAAAAAACAAAAGCAGAAATCCTGGAGTAAACCTGTCAAAGGAGGTGAAAGACTTTATAAAGAAAACTTTAAGATGCTGAAAATGAAAATAGAAGACATAGCCCTTGCTCATAGATCAGGAAGAAATAAAAGTCAAAATGGCCTTCTTATTCAAAGCAATCTATAGATTCAATTAATACAGCAATAAAAATTTTAATGGTATTCTTCAAAATAATGGGACAAGTATCACTGAAATTCGTAAGTAATCACAAGAGACACTGAATAGCCAAAGCTATCTTGACAATATACACAGGAACAAGGAAAGCTTCCTCAATAAATGATTTTGGAAAAATTGGAATGCCACATGCAAAAAAGATTGTAACTATTACATCCACACCATATATAAATCAACTCAAAATAGATAAAATAGTTGGATATAAGACCTAAACCCTTAAATACATAGAAGAAAACAGGCAAAATATTCCAACACATAAACTTCCAACATATCTTCACAGATTTATCACCAGTAGCAGAAAAACAGAAGAGATCATAAACAATTGGGACTACATCAAAATAAAAAGCTTCTGCACAGCAAGAGACTGTAGCTGAAACAGCAATACCTTACTGGAAAAAATATTTGTATAGCATACTTTGCTGGTGAGGTTATGTTGTTGTTTGAGAATGTAGACTAGTCCAGGCCCTGTGGGAAGCAGTGTGGAGGTTTCTTAAAACACTAAAACTGGATTTGCTATCAGTCATAAATTCCACTCCTACCCAAAAAAACACAGAAAACTCTACTTTGTAAGGAAATCTACAGTCTATATTTATAGCAAATTTACTTACAATAGTGAATACAGGGAAAGAACCTAAATGCCCCAAAACAGATGAGTAAATCAAGAACATGTGGCATATATACACAATGGAATATTATTCAGCAATTAAAAAAGATACCCATGCCATTTACAACAATATGGATGGAGCTGAAAGGGATTATACCAAGTGAAATAAATTAGAAGGAGAAAGACAATTACTGGATGGTGTCACTGATATGAAATACATAAAAACCAAATGAAGGGTCAGACAAAGACAAACTTTAAAACCAGCATTTGAAAACTGACCTTCGGCTTTCAGGAGTAAAGGGAGAGAGAGGAGTGAAAAAAAGGAAATGTAGCGGGTAGAGTTCAACAGACTATTATAGAGGAATGGGGGCTTTAGTAGAAGGACATCTACAGTGACTACACGTTGAGTGTGTGTGTGTGAATTCTATACTGTCAAAACAATATCAAGGATGTAAAATAATGATACTTCAACTACAATTAAAAAAACTTAGATGTTATACTCATAAGGAAATGTAAAGTGTAGGCTTCTAATATAGCTATATTGTCATCCTAAACATATTATTTCTTTCCTCTGAAATCTTAAAAGAAATATATACTTACTCTTGAAGATCAGTGATAAGTTTTTCTTTTGCTTCAACTTCGTCTCTCAAACTGCTAATTTGTTTTTGATGAGTTTCTCGGTGACTCTGTATCTGTTGTTCAACAGCTTGCTAAAATTGGTGAAGGAAGAGGCTGTTAGACCATTCAATATTAATAAAAATGGATTAACACTATTAAAATTTAATGTTACCACAAGATTACCTTAACTTCATTTGCAGTCTGAACCTTATTTAAGTGCTCCTTTTCCATTTCATGAACTTTTTCTGTGGATATAGAGAGAAAATAAGGGGAAATAAATCATTAAATTCTTCATATAAACCAAGAAGCAAGTGGCTTTTATATGGTGTTATAGTCATTAGCAGTACTTGACTTTAAACTATCCAAGTGCCATGTAGTAAATCTTGCTCTCAAAATACAACTGTTAACTAGTACTCTTGGTTACATGTTTTAACACTATGATTCCCATCATCTGCCCATTCCTGAAACAGATGGGTTAGGGCACATTAGAGAAATAAGATAGCATTCCATAGTCCCTATGTCAAGACTTTGCACACACACACACCCCACCTTAATTACTTTATGGGAACTTCTCAGACTGGGTACTTTCTTATCAAAGATATTCAAAGGTATGTTTCAAATTTATAAGGAAATGTATTATTTGTCTCCTGTTTCAAGTTATCCTTATCTTACCATTTGCATTCAGTTTGAGTGTAAGTTAAATATAATTATACTAAAGTTAAGAGAAAATTAACTTAAGGCTATAACTCAGGAATAACTGGAAGCTAATACCTTGTGCTCGAAGTTGGACTAATTCTTCACCAAGAGAGTCAACCGATTCTTCCAGCTGCCTTTTCTTTTGCTCCACATTTTGAAGGTATTCAGTCAACGATTTGATTTTGGCTTCATGCTTTTGGGAAAAATACACTAATATGAACAGTTTGTTGCTAAATATATTTTAAAGTTTTATGGCTATATCTAAACATAAATTTAAGGGAAGTAAGTAGACATCTGTATTGTTAATAACGTGCAAAACTAAGGTATCGAAAGATAAAATATTAGATAACATTGTCTTTTTGTTATATCCATCTCATGTTACCTTCTACCCTCCATCTGTAATTCTTAACTTGGTGAATGGCTTCAACCACTTAATTTCCAAAGCCAGAAAATTGGATCTTCAGTTTTCTCCACCCTAGAATTCTTCTAGATTCTTTAATGGTCACATCAGTCATGTCTTTCTAATAAACTTCTATATTTAACATACACATTAGCCAATAAAACACAGTTTAATCATTCATTATTATATTAAAATGACTAGGTTATTTTAAACTAAAACTGATTGAATTAATCTTCCATTTTGGTTTCCAAAATAACCTTTGGAATTATTTTTCTTAATACTTTGAAAATGTATTCATGGCTGGTCAAAAAAAGAAGAAACTTTGTGATACATACTTGAGAGATACGAAGCTGGCATGCTGCTAATTCCTTTTCATTTTCTTCCATTTTTTTGTTGCTCTCAGTCTGTGTACCTTCTAACTGTTTGCAGCGTTTTACTAATGTTTTTACTTCTGATTTCATTTTGCTAATATACAGTCTTGCAACAGTGAACTCTTCATCTATCATGCCAGTTCCTTCAGGTTGCTGTGAGAAAATGAAAAACAAAAAACCGAAGACAAAACTTAGTGTATGTATTTCACAATTAGACTCTAAAATCTTAAAACAAAATTTTATCTTATTCAATACTCACAGAAGTATCCAATTTTTAAATCACTGTTTATAAAATAAAGGTTAAGTAAAATTGAGTTTAATTTTTTGCCTTCCCTCCTTTCTAAAACTTAATGTTGATACATTCCTACGAAGGAGAAAGAAAACAAAACCAAACCTGGATGAATTTTGTGTTTTTCAATTTTTGTATTTCCTCTTCACGGGCCCTCTTTATTAGTAAATTCATTGTTTTCTATGTCCAAACTTAAGAAATAAGGATCTTTAGGTGACAAGTAAAGTATGATGTCACCTTATATTCCTTAAATTTCATGTGGTTAATGAATCTTAAGTACGCTATTAAGTGTCAAAAGTAGAACTTGAGAAGGAAAAAAATAATACCACTGTCTTCCTAAAATTTTTTTTAAAGAGATGTCATGATAGCGCAAAAAAAAAAAAAAAATTCAGGAGTCAATAAGCCATTACAGTAACACTGGAGAGGATACAAGGTTAATAGAAGAGGCAGTAATTTTCCCATACAACAAACAAATGGAATTTAAACTAATAATAATAAAAAAATGCCACTTAGCACTATAAAAAGCAAGTATTTTGGTATAAATGTAACATGATAAGACCTATACAAGATAAGTAGAAAACACTGAAATAAGAAATCAAAAGAACTAAATACAGATATTCCAAGTTCGTGGCCAGAGAGATTTAATATTGTTAAGATGTTACTTCTTGCCAACTTGATCTATAATTCTGATACAGTCTCAACCAAAAATCCCAGCAATTATTTTTGTGACTGTCAGACAAGCTGATTCTAAAAATTTATATGGAAAAGTAAAAAAGGTAAAATATCTGGAATAGCCAGTACACTATTAAAGAACAAAGTCCAAGGACCATCACTAATCAACTTCAATATTTACTCTAAGACAGTAATTAAGACGGTATAGTACTGGCAAAAGACCAGAGAAGTAGGTCATTAAAAGAGCCAGGGAGAGTACTGCATAATTATATTCAAGTGATCTGTGACAAAGGGGCAAAGGTAAGGAAATGTAGATAGTTTTTCAACAAATTATGTTGGAACAAGTGGTCCTTCACATGTAAACCAATGAATTCTGGGAAGACTTTCTACCTTTCAGAAAAATTAACTCCAAGTAAGCGGATCATAGACCTACACAAAAATACAAAATCAAAAAACTTGCAGGAGATAATACAGAATATTTTATTCCACATGTTGATAAAATGAGCATGGCCAAATTTTGGCAAATGGTATATCTGAGGTCAATATTTTACTTGCTGAAATTTTTCATAATAAAATTTTAAAAGAATGAATTAGCAGTGCTCACCTTTTACCTTTTTAAACATCTAAAGCAGGGGTCCCTCTGGTGGCGCAAAGGGTTAAGCACCTCACTATGAAGCATCCACAGCCCTGGCCAGGGAGGTGACCCACATGGTACAGCCTCTCTCCTGCCTCTCCTACTGCTCCCCTCAGCAGTGTCTTTCAGTCAGTCTGCCTGTTCTGTTCCCCACTCTGTCTCTGGTGAATCCTCTCATCCCCCACACCTGGTAGCCTGTATCCCAGTTCTCATATGCATAAATAAATAAATCTTAAAAAAAAAAAAAAATTGAAGCAACCATAGCCAAAATTCATTTTTTACTGCCTGAGCTAATCTTCACGATTGTTCCAGTTATAAACTTTTATGTGTAGTAATTTGTTAATGTAATTGTTGAGTAAACTGTAAAAGAAAGAACAAATCATGGGGTCTAAATACTTGCTACTTACTCAATGTATATACTTGAAGGCCCCTTATTTCTTTCTATATGTTTACAATGAAGGTAATACCATATACTACATATGGTTGTTGCAAATGAGAGAATGTGTATTAAAAGAGCTTTGTAAGAGACCAGAACTGAACAAAAGTATGAGTTGTGTACAAATAATTACAAAAATATTTGGTTATGGTATTTACCTTCACATCATTATTTCCTACAGCAATTCCTATTTCTGCAAGGTCTTTTAGTAAAGATGCCATCATCTCAGCTGCTCGTTTTTTCTGGTGGTTGGTCATTTCCTTAAGCTTCTGAAGTTCAGCATCTATACTTGCTAAAGTTGCCTAAGAGAACCAAAACCAAAAAGTAGGTAAGTCCATTAAATAACAGATCAATTCAAAATTTCAAGTATTTCAAGTTTCTACCCAGTACTCACAAACCCATTATTTTTCTAATTTCATTTTCTTGAACTAGCTACTGATGATGGACTAGCAATATGAGCTAGCGATGAGTTTCAATACTGTGATTATAAGGTTGAAAAAGTTGGTTACCAGTAACAAAGTCACCACAATTTTGAAAAGTCAAATCTAATCTGGCTACTTTAATAAAACTATTAATTATGGCACAAATCAGATCCTGCATTTTGAATACAACTTTTATACTATATCTTTTAGTAAATGTTCCTCTGGTCAATCTTTAAGTTTTTGAGTTCAGTAAAGTGTGTTCACCCAGTTTAAGGTATAATACCAGTAATCTTTCCAATCTCATAATGTAACATGCTTCTACCATAAATGCCTAAATTAGACATTTTCTCTAATATATGAAAATGTAATACTGTAAGTATAAAACACATACAGAAAACTGGGGGTTTCTAATTCCTATTACCATTATAGTACTGATAGATTTCAGCTTCAAAACTGGAGCACAAAAACAACTGTCTTAATGACCAAAACAAATGACCATGTACCAACTTAAAGCTTAAAGAGTTATAAGAAACCCTTAATGTTCTTCCAATCATCTACATGACCTGCTAATAATGCAGTTTATGAGTTATAAAGATGTCTTGATCTCTATGGTATTAAGTCATAACTTCATGCTAACTAAATCTGGAAATTAAAAAGGGAAAATTAACTTTTCATTAGGGCACAAAATCTTTTTTAAAATGCTATTTTATGTTATTATTTTCAATAGATAGGTGAACATTGAAATAATGAGCATTGCTCCTGAATCCAACTTTAAGATACTGAATGAATTCTAGACAAGAAGCTAGTAAAACCATGATGTTTAATGCACAGCAGTAAAAATCAGTTTTGTACTATTTCTGGCATCATCCTTCAAAGTTAGCTAGCTATCCCTTTTTATAAAAGGGAGAGAAAACCGGTAACAAAAAGAAACCCTATTTACTGAAAAATCACAAGAAAGATCCTACTACATAGTCAGGCATCATTCCAGGTTTTGGAAATAAACCAGTGAACAAATTGTAAGTTATATAGCCATATGATTTTCTCTATTTTTATGTACACATTTCTTAACCTGTAGTTTGAATAACCAAAAATTTTACTAAGCAACTAAAATCTAACTTTTCCCTTTAAAATTACGATTCTATGAGGACTAGTCAACATGTCTTAAAATAGCATTTTATTACATATTAATAGATTTTTTCATTTATATATATTTGACATCAATTATGGTCCCCATTTCCCACCACCATGTCACCAATGCACTGCTACCTCAGTCCCTTGTGCTCTTTCTGCCCTCATCCCATTCCCTCCCCCACCCCCACAGTGTTTCTATTTTGTACTTGTGTTTTTGTTGTGTTGGCATACTAATAGATCTTTAGGAACTAAAAAGATAACCCTCATCCTCTACTCTAAGGCTTCATATATAGAATAAAATGAAGTTGAGACTTGTTCTCTTGAATAATTAATGTCATCAGTTTTAAGTTTATATAGCAAGCAGGTTGGGTAATTTTCCAATTATGAATACTTGTACAATATAAAAGTATTAAGAAAACAAAATTATATCTTACTGATTTCTGATTCAGTTCATCACTAAGCAATTCATATTCTTTAGTTTTGTCTTCAACTTCCTGAGACTTCTGATCATAATTGACAGCAAGTTCCTCTAAGGCTTGTAAAACTTCTTTTACTTCTTCTTTAGAAGCATCATTTTCTGCTTGAAGGCGATTCAGCTCAGCTTGCAAATTATCTTGATCCCTTCTGGTAGATGCCAGAAGCTACATGAAAAAGTAGTTACTTAATTTTTACCAAAAGCATACAGGTTAAAACATAAATACAGATTTGTTCCACATTGCTAAGTACAAAGGGGTGAAATGTAGATGCTCTTTAAGTCTGGTAACATTCATTCAACAGATTTACTAAATGCCTAATATGTGTAAATGACAGGCTAAACATATGTGGGAGACCAGAAGGAAATCAAATACTGCACTTGTGAGAAACTTAGTAGAAGATGAGTATGTAACTAAAAGTAATACAAGAGAGAATATTTGAGCTAAAGAGGAGGGACAAGAAAACAGATAAAAGTGTTTGAAATGAGTGGCTACTTCTGTAAGGTATCACAAAGAATGTGGCAGTAACAGGAAGATTTTTAGTCATGTGTAACTGTATAAAAGAAAAAATGTGTAATGAATGGGTTCATGAAAAGTGTGCATAGAAAAAAAAAATTAGTAAACATAAGATTTGTTCAAAAATTCTGTTTCCTGGGTAACAAGGGATGACATTTGACCTATGCCTCAGAAAATCTGGAATCAGTATATAAAATTTGAACATGAGACTATTTGGCAGGATACTACCATCCAAGGTCAGTGACTTTAAGTTGGGGCACTTGAAAACTTTTGGATTAATAATAAAAAAGCAGAATACTAATGTAACTTAGAAGTAGGGACTAGAGGTACTAACTAGTAAGACAGAATATAATGAACAATCATGCATGTCACTAGTGATAATCTCAGAAACAATGCTGTTAAAAATGATCTGATCAGGATTTATTTGACAGATGGTGGTTCTCTCATTGAAGCTGTACAGTCTTTGCCTTCCAACCCCCAAAACAAACCTTAAATTAAGGAACATTTAAGAAATATCTCCATGCTGTGCCAAGTGATATAAAATCAGGGTTGAAATTAAGCGACAAATCAGAGAAGAGAAATTTAGAAGAACTAAGATGAAATATAAATGACAGACATAGACAGATGTAGAAATGAAGTAAAAAATAATTTCACTGATATTCTTACAGTGAGTCGCATCTAAAATTACACAATTAATGACAAAGTCAATGAATTCCAAAAATATTCTTTAATAGTCCCTTTATAACCTGTATTTCTGTTTAAGTGAATGAGTAAGAATAAAACATTTTTACACATCTTCCTTCATTTTGTGTGGAAATACTTTCATTGAGAGGAAGAATCTCTAGTCACTTCAGTAAGTCTAATAAGTATTTCTCAAGGGTCAGTAAGAAAGTCTGAGAATGATACACAACAGTACTGTATCTCAAAGCAAGCAAAGTAGAAGACAGTTAAAACATCAAGTAATGTTTTCAAACAATAGTTTTAGAATCAAAGAATAAATACCACAAAAAGTTCTACCTTCCAGTTAGTTAGAACTCAAACTAAAACCAAAAAAACCCACAAAAAACAAACAAACCTGGAAGAACAATCTTTGCTTCAATCCTATTACATATTGATCTCACTGGATCTCTAGATTGAAGCATGCACATGTTCAAAAGAATTTAAAATGTACTACTAGTATATTCTGAGTTCTGTAGATTTCCTCATCTTTTATGTTTAAAGGATAATTATGAACTATGAAGTTTTTCTGGAAGCAGTATCGAGGGTATTCAGCTTACCTCTTCCTGATCCAACATTTGTGTCTTCAATTTCTCTACCAGCTGGCTCTGTTGATTAATTTCTTCATCCTAGAATTTTAAAGAAACAAATTCAGAATAGCTCAAAACTTGGTTTCAATTTTTCCTAAAATTAATTTTAAGATGAAGTATTTCAAGGGCCTCCCCAGTGGCGCAGTGGGTTAAGCAACACACTATGAAGCAAACCGCAGCCACTGCAGCATGAGTTCGATCCCTGCTGCCGGCCAGGGAGGGGACCCACATG